>JAHBCN010009327.1:0-35303 GCA_019359885.1 Listronotus oregonensis | reverse complement strand
AGAAAAATTTTTAAAAACGCTTTTAAAAAAAAATAATCCCATATGAGGGGGAGTTTACTGATCACACTGTACGTTCCTGGAATAAAGTTCATTTTTGGGGAAAACATGGCTGCTGGACATGGATATGGCCTGCATCAAACAGCTGTACGCTATACTATATTTTGTGGTTTTTGAAAATTCTGTGGGGTTTTTACAATCCATTGTTTAAACATTAATTATGATGCCAATCGTGTTCACTAATAATTGTATTTTGGAGGTCTTTTGGGTTTTTCATCGGACATCGATCCTAAAGGGCCCCTCCTGGAATAAAACCCAGATACGCCAATAACCGCACTTTAAAACGACATTTTTTTAATGGTATATACAAAATCATAAGTTAAAAAAAGTAAAAGTGGAAGAGAAAATAATTTTATTCGGTAACTAAATATTTAGAATATTTTGTTTAGATCTAACCATATTTATCGGATGACCTGTTTTATCAGGTAAATTGTCGAGTCCTCGAACGTCAATAATTCACTTTAATGAGTAATAGTGGTTGCTTCTTTTAAAAAAGGTTTGAAAAAAGAAAATAGTTAAACAAATGTGAAAACAGCCCCCTTTTTTGCAGATTAAACCTATTAACACTAAAAAAATGTTTATTCATTTTCGAAGCTCCCCTTTCGCTACAAACTCGTTAAGTCGTTGTGGCATTGATTGGTTAGGTGATTGATGTTTCTTGGTGTATTTTATCTCAGGCCATCAAAATTTGGGCGTGAGCCTCCAGTGTTTCTGGAGGATGCGCTGCGTTCAAGGGGGAAAAGATCTGGAGATCGGGAGGCCACTAAAGCAGATTTCCCCCGGACGCTTTAAAAAGTCTAAAGTAACACCTGCGACATTGTCCTGCAAAAAAAGTGGATCTTGCAATGTTTATAAAAGGGTAGCAATGTGGTTGTAAAACTTCGTGGATATACCCTAAGCATCTGCTACCTCGAATGAACACTAATCGTGATCTCTGTCGTAAACCATGGCACCCCATACCATAACACCCCAAATGCGATTAATATGCCGATCGATAAAAATTGGACGTTCTGTCTTTCACCACGGCTCCTCCTTACTTTGCACGGCCATCATTTTCCCCAGCATCTGGTCTCATCGCTGAAACGACCGAGTTTCATCCATATTCCATTCAAGTCTCTTCCTACCCCATACTAATCGTTGCCGACGATGCTGTGGGGTCAGAGGTAGTACAAGATGGGGTCGGTATGAAAACAGTCCGAAAGACCTTATTCATTGTTATTCCCTTTCAACAGTATCAAACCACTGGTTTGCAACTGCCCTTGTTGTGGAAAATCGCAGCAAATGCTAGTTGCCTCCACGGGCTGCGGGGACGGGCGGGGGGGGAGCTGCCCCCCCCTTTGAAGAGCGATCGTTCGCGGGGAAACTGTAACCCCGACGCTTCATAACTTGCGACGCTTCTTATAAGACCAAAAAATAACGGGAAAAGGGCAGCTTGTGAAATCCAACTATACGTGATGTGATCTCTTATATAATTTTTGTTTTTTCTTACTCAAAAAAAAGAAATCAAAAGTAGTTATAAAAAATTAGGGTCTTTCTAAGATCGGTGCCAGCATTTAAAAAAATACCCCCCAATTTTAAAAAAAAAAAATTTTGGGTTGTTAAGTAAAATATATTCCCCACTCCATTTTATATCTGATACTTCGGTTCTATTTTCATCAAGTTTAATATTCGGCACCGACCTCACTAAAATTGTAGGGTATTTTTTTGAAGTCGTTTAAATTTCAATCACCCCAAGAAGCTATTAAAGCCTTCCATAATTATGTTTTTTCAATTTAAGTGGAGAGAATGTTTCCAGAATTGGTTTGAAAAAGTGTATGAATGTTAAAACCAAAAACGTTAAAACAGTCCGTTTCAAATAATTTTTTTTAAACTTAAAAGACAACCCCATTTAATTAAATATATTTCTTGACTTCTCCGCAGATATGCGAAGCCTTGCACTCACATTTCTTTATCAACTTTTCCAGGTTTAGCAGATATTTTTAGCCTTCGAACCAGATTTAAATAAAACCTCCGGTTTTATTTATTTCAAAAAACTTTAGCTAAACATAAAGAAATAGACATAAAAGTAAATAAAATTGGTGTATCTATTCCATCTGTTGGCTTGATTTGTATTATAATAACAAAGTTATTTATTCTATTTTACGAATGATATCTTTGTTAGTTATTTAGAACTGATATCGGTCTTTCGTTTTTTGCTTAGTTGAATATTCGTTAAAAAATTAATCCAAACATTGTAATGGAACACAAGAAAGATAACAATAATATTTTTTATTTATCTATGTTCTTTATTGCAATTGTTTATACCCGATTTATGCAGAAAAAAAGATAAAAAGCGTTTTTTTTTACAAAAGGGCGGTATTATATTTATAATTACTATATTTTAATGTTAAAGAGTGTTAATAAATGGTACCATATATGCTTAAGAATGTCTTTCTTTGAACTAAATTTACTTTCAATATTTACAATCGGCTAAACCAACGACCTATTTTGACATTTGATACACTATTTCATTTTACTGTCGATGTTAATGACTGATATCTCGTCACTACCCAGTTTTGTTAAATCTTGTCACTACTTCAAACCAAGAACACGTTCTAAGAGTTCAATAAACCTGTTTGATTTAATTAATTCGTCTGACTGAAAAAATTAAAATAAATAAACAGATGTTTTATTTAAATAAATCCATTGCTCACTAATCAATAAAGATAATGCTACAGTTCCTTAACAATACAATTTATTCGATCTATCTTTACGATAATTATGTTTATTATTTAAATTAATCATTTTAAGATTTTAAAACAATGAAACCGCTAAATTAACGTGGCATGGCATTAATGACCTTCAAACCCGGTTTAAAAGATACAGGTATTTAGTCCCGGGCATAATATATGTTATTAAAAATAATACCAAATAATAAAATTTGATTTTAATAATTTCGTCAAAACAACTACTCATCTATTATTTTAAGAAGTTTTTTTTAGAATATATCTCAATACCTGTGCCAAGAATATGAAAAATGGCAGTTGAAAATGAAGTTAAAGTAAAAGAACCCTTAAACAAACAATTAAGAACATTGCAAAAATCGTAACTATCGAACCTCTAGTGGCTTGTTATCAGATGGCTCTCTTTATTTCAAAACCGGCATTGGACAATATGGAATTTTGAAAAATCTTGCATAAATTAGATAAATATTAAAAAGAATTATTGCAAGTTGCCTTATTAAGTCAAGTAGTCAACGGACTTGCTTTTTTTAATGTTTGGATAAAAATAATAATAATAATAATAATAATAATAATAATAATAATAAGCCCAACAACAGGAACTAGTTCACCAAGAGAGCCAAACAACACCCAGGCTCCACCCACCGAAGGTGCCGGCAGGAAATTCAACCAACGCTCACTCGGGGCGGGACTACCACGGCGTCGCGAAATGGACTGTGTCTATAAATAAAAAATATTATGCAATTTTTTAGGGTGACTCAACTAGGTCAAGAGACTATCCTATAACAACACTATGCCGAGTTCTGGGGAATATCCACCCAAAACAAGTGCACAACAGAGAGTGGCAATCAATTCGGTTTTTTCTTAAAATAACCTTTTTCCAGAAACGCGTCTTTCACCATGGGAGGGAATTTTGAGCGGGAGCTCAGAGGGTGCTGAGAATAAAAACGAACAAGTCGATGAAACAGAGCCACAACCACAACCAAAGCTGAAGCACAAGAACAACCTAATGGCCTTAACCAAGAAGATATCGATGAACTCTTCCAGAAACTAACCACATAAATGAGAGGGGTGCTGGAGTATGATGGAACCAACCCACTATGCAGGCCACCGCTACCTAAGCTAAACTCCTCTAAAAAACTGGGTATCTTCTTGACATTATAAATAACAGAATACTACCAGATTTTTGTTTCAGTGCCCACACGCTGGAGCATTTACATATCTAATCTATTGTGCCCGACTGCAGTAGCTAGAACTTTGAATGTTAAAATCAAACGGGACAACGAAAATAGACCATTCAACCAAAAGCAAGAACACCTCGCAGGAGAAGACTAAAAACAAAGATCGACAATCTTCAAAAGAAATAGCCGGTAAGGAGATTGGAGGTGTAAACACGGGTAGATTCAAAGACGGTAAAAGAAATTATTAGTCGGAGCCAGTACCACTCAGGACAGGATCCAGCGAACTTACTGCCCAACAATGTCTTGCACGCTGAAACCGAAACTCTCCGTGTTCGCAGGACGGTTAAGGAGATATAGAGCCACAACAACCAAAACAAGACAATCGCTATTCGAGCGGGCGGAAAGGGTTTTCTATCGGAAATTAAATTCCTCATCTGATGAGGCAGATAACAGATATCCTAGTAAAGAACAGATGGGGTTTTGGAAAGGCCAACTAGCCACACCCGCCCCCCGTAATATTGATGCTAGCTGGGTAAATGAAGCATCAAGCCTGCCAGGAATACAGACAGATGCAATTCGTGCCATTTACCACCGAAGAAATATCTTGCATTATCAAAGGACTCCACAATTGGAAGGCGCCTGGACCTGACGGGGTCCAGAATTATTGGTTTAAAAGTTTTGGTGTACACACCATCAACTGGCTGTTCTAATTAATGATGTTTTGCTTAATCCACAGAAAATGCCATTATTTCTGACACACGGAGTTACATATCTCCTACCAAAGGATCAGCATAATACACTGGACCCAACGAAGTATCGACCAATCACTTGCCTTCCCACGCTTTACAAGGTGATCACATCTTGCCATACACAACGTATCCAAGCACACTGTGAGCAAAACGACATCATTGCAACTTAGCAAAGGGGATGTGCCAAAGGCGCAATGGGTTGCAAGGAGCAGCTTATTATCGACTCTGTCTGTAACCAGGCCTACACTGGTCGTAGAAACCTTTTCGCTGCCTACGTAGACTACAAGAAGGCCTTCGATTCAGTACCACATGAGTGGCTTGCGGCTATACTGAGGATATACAAGGTCGATAATTATATTGTGTCCTTTTAGAAAACATCATGTCCAACTGTAAGTGCCCTCCAGCGACAACATCGAAACTGGCACTATTCCAATTCGAAGGGGTATATTTCAGGGTGATTCGTTAAGCCCATTGTGGTTTTGCCTTGCAATGAACCCACTCTCAGGCCGTCTTAACTCAACTAATATGGCTTTAGCATTAGGAACAACAACGAAGATGTAATAAGGCTGAATCATCTGCTGTATATGGATGACCTTAAACTGATGGGAGCTACGAAAAATCAGCTTGAGCTGCTCAAAATCGTCGAGGAGTTTTCCGGAGATATAGGGATGCGGTCCGGACTTGACAAATGCCGCGTCCTAAACATAGTTAGAGGAAGATACAACCGGGTGCATTTGAAATGCAAGACGGTCAGAACATCGCGGCAATGGAGGCCGAAGAGACCTATAAATACCTGGGAATGAAACAGGCGCAAAGAATCGACCAGCGAACAATGAAGGACGAACTAACAAACGAGTTTATCAGAAGGGTAAGAAGGTGTCGAAAACTAATCTAAATAGCAAAAATTTGTTTAAGGCGCTTAACACATACGCATGCTCCGCACTCACTTACTCATTTGGAATTGTGGAATGGAGTAAAACTGACATCGATAAGCTACAGAGAAAGATTAGAACACTCCTTACAAAGGCACACAAACATCACCTTCAGTGCAACTGAACGAACAACGTTCCCGATATCTAGGCGGAAGAGGATTGGTGGATATAGGTAAGCAATTAGACCAACAAATACTAAACTTACGTAGTTATTTCCATAGACTGGCAGATTCTTCCCCGATACACCAAGCAATATGCGGAGCCGACGATTCAACACCGTTGCGACTGATGGATCGTGAAATGCGCAGACACCATCAAACAGACCAGGAGAAGCTGCAAGCCTGGTTGGAGAAGCAACCTCTTCATGGACGTCACCCCAATGAGGTCACCCAGGAAAATGTCGACAAGTTCGCGTCGAACTACTGGCTGACTTCGGAGAAGATGTTCCCAGAGACTGAAGGCTTCTTATTGGCTATACAGGACGAGTTATTCCAACGAAAAACTATCTAAAGCATATCGTTAGAGACCCGTCTATAGAGAACGATCGATGCAAATATGGATGTCAAACATCGGAGACAATCCAGCATATAACGGGGGTTGCCAAGCATTTGCAGCATCGGAGTATAAGGAAATACACAATTCACCAGCCAAGATACTCCATCAACAATTGGCAGAGAAGCTAAAGCTTTTACAGACAGCAAAATTGCCTTACTACAAGTATACTCCTGAACCTATTCTCGAAAACAGAGTGCAAAGCCGTGTGGCTTGGAAATCATAATAATAATAATAATAATAAGTCTATAAGTCTGGCCACCAGGACAATGCTTGGCATTGCTCCTGGTGCTACCAACCTGAACAATCCCAAGACGGGGACTGCCAGCGAGCTTGAAGGGGTTGCGGTACCAACAGCAACCTACGAGAGGCCTTAAATCGGTCCGGTAGCCTATGTAATACCGGTAACCGCCGATACTCTGTGGGGTGACATCCCGCAGGGTCACGGATATCTCGCATTGTCACGAAACGCAATGATGAGCAAGCTCCCAACAATCCACCCCGTTCGGATAGGGGTGCAGGGCAGGTTGGAGGAGCAACTGGACGGACTCCCTTAAACGACCTTGGGAATGGACATGGACGCTTCACGTGGAAGGACGAGCTTAGGGACGATCTGATGGATGCATATGCATTCAGCGACCCCACCATTAGGGTACATGAGACGAATACATGCCGCATGGTGTGCTAAACACCCTGAATTCAGTCATCTCTCTGAACAGCGTTTGAGAGACTATGTAGCTTATCTTAACCGCTCTGGTTATGTTAGAACTCCAAAACAACAGGAGCCAACTCAAGACCCGGAACCTATCCAGGATCCAGAACAGGACCAGCCTGCGGAGGATATGATAAACGAGATCGCTCCCGGGAACGCCGATAATGAATTAACAGAAAGACTAACCACATAAAGCCTCAAAATATCGCACAAGCGGACAATGCACTTCGAGACAGACTTTCAGAACATACAGATATATTGGCACTTAACAACGCTGTTTATGAGGCTGCGAAACAACTTATTCCTAACAACCGCTCAGACAGCTTTTACCAAACTCTTCAAAAGACCGAACGCCGAATACAGCAAATAGCCAAGAAAATAGATTTGACGCGGCAAGAGGCATCACGTATACAAAGTGTATTAGAATATATATCATCCAACAGACCTTTCACTGGAAAAATCAGGAAAATGGCTGTAAAGCTACGCCAAAAACACCATTACACTTAACAGACGTGTGCTTCTCATCATCAAACAGCGTTGCCTAGACCGCATACAATCCTTGGGTGTTATCAACAACAGCTTAAAGAAAAAGGCTAGAGGGATAAAAGACACAAATAAATTCGTAACTAGGCCTTCTAGCTTTCTCGCAGACTCAACACCAACAATTGAGAATCCGCCATCAGCAAATGTCGTGGAACAGTTCTGGAAGGATGGTTTAGAAGTCTCAAAGCCATTACAACGGGACACTCCAGCATTGACTAACTTTAGAGCCTATTGTGTGGACAAGCAGCTTGACCAGCATGAGAGTGCGCCAATCACGCCGGAGGAGGTGAAAAGTGCCCTAGATGGTGTAAGAAACTATTCTGCACCTGGTCCGGATGGTATAAACAACTACTGGTGGAAGAAATTTCCCAGTACACATCCACATTTAGCCAGAATCTTTGATTCTTGGCTCAACGGGGACACGCCAATTCCTGAGTGGTTTGTTGAAGGCCGAACCATATTTTATACCAAAAAAGGGGATTTAAAACTACCCAAAAACTATAGACCGATAACTTGCCTCAATACTTGCTACAAGGCTTTCACCAGAATTTTATATTCTAGAACATTGAGTGCAGTTGATCCCATACTCTCTGATGTAGGGGAGCAGCGAGGAGGGAAAAGAGGAATCAATGGTTGCAAATAAAATCTCCTAATCGATAGATGCTTACAAGACTCAATCCAATACAAACGCAACCTGAATATGGCATGGATTGACTACAAAAGCGTTTACAACACTGAATTACTGTTGCATCTGCTTAAAGATCTTAGGTTCCTCTTAACCTAACTCGATGCATTGACGACTATGTACTTGAATCAAAGTTCTCTATAACATCTGGAGCACAAAAAATATTACCGAACCCATAACGTTTAAAAGGGGCGTATTTCAGGGTGACTCACTTAGCCCTTTGCTATTTTGTATTTCGCTGCTTCGCGTATCCGTGTCTCTTCGAAAGACACGCGGATATTGCTGTGGACCACCTGGAAGACGTGAGCATAAGGTAACCCATCTGTTTTATATGGATGACCTAAAACTGTACGCAACTAGCGAGCGAGACCTACAACAGCCTCTTAAAGTGGTTCACGAATACACCAGAGATGTTGGAATGGAGTTCGGCCTCGACAAGTGTGCAAAACTTAAGCTAAATAAGGGCCGGTTCGGAAACGATTTAGAAGCTGACCAGCTTGCCGATAGCGCGCTACTTCGCCCTCTACAAAACAACGAGAATTATCGATATTTAGGAATCGACCAAAACCGGACTCAAGATGTTAGAGCTGTGAAGACCGAGCTTAGAAGCAATTACAGGCGACGTTTACGGAGAATTTGGGAATCCGAATTATCTGGAATAAATAAGGTCCTTGCTACCAACAAGCTGGCAGTGCCTGTATTGCTTTACTCTTTTGGAGTGGTTAAGTGGACGCGAGAGGAACTGCGCGAGCTGGACATCAGCACACGAAAATGATGCATCTTCACCGTAGCATCCACCCGCGCTCATCAACATCCCGTATTTACCTCCCGCGCCACCAGGGAGGTCGTGGCCTTTAAGCTTGGAGTGTATGCACGATCGGCTGGTTTGAGTCTTGCTTGTCAAGTTGCCAATGTACTGATCCACTGATGCAACTAGTAAGAGCACACGAAATGGCTAATGTTGGAGTGTTTCTATTTAAGGCAGCGGAGCGAGCGCGGATAAATTCGATCTCAGATTTGCATTAGATCCAAACGACGACCAGTCACTGTAAGACTTGAGTCTAAAGCCGTAAAAACTGCAGTTAAAAGAGCAGAACAGCAGATGCTCTTAGAAGATCACATTAATAAGCCGCAACACGGAGTATTTTACCGAAACATAGAAAGACTCAATCTATCTCGAAACCTTACGTTTGGGTTTTTAAAATCTGCTGAGCTCAAGTCTGAGACCGAGGGTTTCCTAGTAGCATGCCAGGATGGGGTGATAAACACATTGGTATATCGAAGCCAGTTTTCTAACATTCCTGATACTGCTTGTCGAGCTTGTCGACAGCAGCCCGAAACACTAATGCACCTATTGTCAGCTTGTCCAGTGCATGCTGTAAGTGGTTACATCCATCGACATACCGATTCGCTTCGGGTACTTTATTATCACTTCATACATTAATCGACGAAACGGCAATTTTGCCATTTGCTCCCGGCGATATCAAGGCAGTAGTGGAAAATGACAACTGTCGCATATATTGGAATTATGCATTCCCAATTACGCATCAAATTCGCGCCAATAAACCTGATATCGTTCTCCTTGATAAAAGGAATAACTCTATGTATGTAATTGAGTTTTCCGCCCCAGCGGAAACTAACATCGATATAAAGGAACGGGCGAAACGAGCCAAATATCAGGATCTACTTGGCGAACTTCGGAGGCTCTATCCGGAGTATAACGTGCGATTGGTTGTCCTGATTGTCGGCGTTTTGGGGGGGCATAAAGGAACATGTTTTGGGGGAGCTGAAGTGTATTCCCGCATGTCAACATTCACCCGAACAACTGGTGATGAAAATGCAGAAATCTGTTGTCCTTGGGTCCCTTCGTTTACTGAGGCAAATAAATTTGGCCGAAGATCACTGACCGAGCGGACGCGAGATGGTCTTCGATACGGATGGCCTTCCGCATGACGCCCTATGGGGTCGGAGCCATGGGATACGTCATGTCGGATCTTTCTAAATAATAATAATAATAATAATAATAATAATTGTCTAATAAGACAATTTTATACATATCAGTAATATAATGAAAAAAATCATTTAATACACAAATTATAATAGTAAAAGTATTTGACAAATTATAACTTATAAAATAAGGGTAAGCAGTCCACAATAACCTACATTTTAATATTTTTGTAAAATGAATCAATGTCGTTACAGGTCTCATTAAAAAGGCTCATGGCTTGAAATAGTGGTGTTTTAATCAAAACATTAGTAGATGATGTAGGTAAGTGAAATGTAGGAGATAGTCCGACAGATCTAGAAGGAACATGGAACATTATCTGGGATAGTAATTCAGGGCAGTCAATAAGGCCTCTGCGGACTTTGAAAAGAAATTGGATTAATATGTATTTTCGATGATCATTTAAAAAGGAAATTCGAAACCGTCTCAGAAGCTCACCCTGATCTACACACAGCTTTTGAATACAAGAAAATTAACAAATTTTCTTTGGACATTTTCTAATTGACTGATATACTTGTTGTAAATTGGATGCCAAATAATAGAACCATATTCAAGTGTTTAGCGAACATAACAGAAAAACAAGGTTTTTGATGTTTGAATATTGTTAAAGTAACTTGAATAACGCATGATAAAACCCAGCATTCTCATTGCTTTACTGCATATCTGGTCTATGTGGTTTGCAAAAGAGAACTTTGGATCAAAAGTAATACCCAGATCCTCGAATGTCTCACGACCACCAATAACAGCATTATCCAATCTATACTCGAAATGAACAGGATTAAACCTACTTGTGTAGGTCATAGAAAAACATTGTGTTTAGGGGTAAATTGTTGATGTCACACCATGATTGAACAATTTCCAAATCACCCTGTAATGTGAGACAATCAGACTGATCCCCAATAACTCTGAACAGCTTCAGATCATCCGCAAATAGCAATACGTTACTTGATATATCACAACATATATCATTGATGAATAATGAGAACAGTAGAGGCGCCAGGTTACTACCCTGTGGAACACCACTTGTGGCTTCAAAGTTATAAGATTTATGGCCACGGATTTCGACATACTGCCTTCGATTACTCCAGTAAGACTTTAAGACTAATAGCATATTAGAACTAAAGCCCATATCATCCAGTTTATTTTTTTTATCTTGGGACAGTCCACG
This sequence comes from Listronotus oregonensis, assembly GCA_019359885.1. Classification (NCBI taxonomy): domain Eukaryota; kingdom Metazoa; phylum Arthropoda; class Insecta; order Coleoptera; family Curculionidae; genus Listronotus; species Listronotus oregonensis. Next base: position 23,999 of record JAHBCN010009327.1, on the reverse strand, counting down.
AAGGCTAATGCCTAAGTACTAACGTACCGTGAGTGTCTTCAGTGTGGTGAGAGGGAGTTTGTTTACACGGGACTTAAATTTTTGGAGATTGGGAGGAGAAGGAAAAACTTCTGCGGGCAGCAGGTTCCATAGTCTTGACACTCTAGGGATGAAGGAACGAAGAAAGCGGGAAGTACGGGGCCTCTCTAACTGAACTGTAAAAGGATGCATAAAAGTTGCTCTACGTGTTGCCCTGTTGGGAGCTGCCAGAGAAGGAATTATACTGGCCAACTCCTCTGAGCAGAAGCCGTGAAAATACCTATAGAAGAGCGACAGATCCCCTACAGCTTGACGGTGGGCAAGAAGAGGAAGCCTTTCTGTGAGCGTTGGATCATTAATAAGACGAACGGCTCTTCTTTGAATGGAGTCCAGAATGCTAAGTGTTGTAGGAGACGCCATTCCCCAGACATGAGAACAATATTCTAAAGAGGGTCTGATTTGGGATACATACAGTATATAGAGTGTACAGATTGGAAGAAGAGAAATATTTTCTGGCTCGGAAGAGAAATTCAATCTTTTTTGAAGCTGCCAAAGCTATGGATGAAATGTGTTTGTGCCAGTTGAGGTTATTCTCAAAAGTAACGCCGACAAGATTAAACGACTCTTTGTTCGGAGAACTTGGCCGCTCATATGTAAGGGATGAGCATTTGAGACTTTTTTCGCGACAGAACAGACTGTGTTTTCGAGGCAATTATGCAATAATATGGAATTGTCAACGCGATCAAAGGCCTTTGAAAAATCTTGTAGATTGCATACTTTACACTTAAAATAAATTATTTCTAAGGTTATAAACTTCTAAAGTAGGCGCGCCCGTGCGACAGCAGCCACGGTAACCCTATTTTCAATATTAAATAAATATTTTTTAAAGAAATTTCCACCTCTTTAAGAATATTTTTCCGATTTTTGATATCGCTCATGGTTATTGAGTTTTATCAAAAAGCTGAGACCCTTTTTTTGTTTATGTTTATTGATGATTACAAATTAAAATTTTGATTTCCAGAAAAAAATGTCTTTCTCAAAATTAGATTTCACATCAAATGAGCTATTGCTCATATTTTTGCCACAATTCTAACAATTGTCGCCAACTTTTAGAAATATGTTAAAATTGGAATTTATTAGTGTAGCTTTTGATACCGTCATCTATCCATTGGTCGTGTGTCCATTGTACCGATAAGGGGTAGGATACCTAATATTAGGTTAAAAAAAACACGCGTGAGACTCTCGCGCCTTGGAATTTAAACTTCTTTGGTTCTGTTCAATAGTTTATTTTATGCATTGCTCTTTATGCATTGGGTAATGATCTTACTATGTCAGGATTACGAAATGGTTATAAAAAATTCAATTGAAGATAATCATTCTTAAAGTAAAATATTTTTTTAGTCATAACTTCCATATGCAATATACTTATATTCTAGAAAGTAAGTTTTTGGTATATAGTTACTAAATTTAATGTAGACTGTTAATCTTACAAATAAATAGATAATTTTAACACTTTAAATAGAGCCATTTCAATTCTGCTACACATCCACACTAAATGTCGGGTAGGTGTGCTTGCATACGTCAGACTTTTTTTGGAGCTGATTATCGAGCCGACTGAAATTCTACACGTTTATACAAGCAACTTTTTGTAGAACTTGTGTCTTTACCGTATTGGAACCGTGCGCGATGACAACGACATCTGACGGCTGCATTAAATCATGCTTCCAATCCATGAAAGAGGTGTAAGATTACGTATAATATATATTTATTTTTCGTAAATTAATATATAAAAACCTGTTCAGCACTGTAAAAGTGAAATACAACATGGTGAATAAACAATTTTAAAGCTTAGAAAGTAAGCATAAAAAGAGTAATAAAAAAAGTTTTCGGAACTTATTATTGAGGAATAAGGTTATCCGGTGTAACTAATACAAATGACAGTTAAATAATATTACAAATGTCAGGCTTTTTAAAAATAATAATTTATTTTCAATTGATGAATAGTTTTTTTTATTAACCTTAGACGAAAATCGGCAACTGGTCCGATAAGTTAAAAATCACCTGAAAACTTACGAGTCTAGGGCTTTTTTTTTTACTTACTTGAAGGCTTTATATATAGCCATTTTCTCTATTCACAATCACAGGAGACTACACATACATTACTTAGTCTATTAAAAAGAATCTTTTTCTTTTAAAAACTTACAAATCATTAAAAAACTTCAGGAAAAGAAGGAATATAACGTAAGTTTTTCTTCTTGTTACGTCAAATTTGAAAGTTCGCCTAACCTCGAAACCCGAACGTCATTCGGTTACCTACTTTTTTCTTTTAAATGCATTTATTCATTTTGACCTTTTTTCTAATTTCCAACTAGCAGTTGAAAATGTATACAATTTGAAGTAACTATTTCTGCCAGTATTCTGACATTTAAGCACATAAAAACTATTATGCACCATTTTTATTATTTTTATCTAATAGTTTATATTTGAATCAAGCATGATTTATTGAAAAATTTGATCACAGCGAGCGCTGCAATCGATTCAGCTGTCCACACCATATACTTCGCACCTTGCCAATAGTCCAGTAACTGAAGACCTGAAAGTACCCAAAGCTGTAAATAAATCTGTACAGTTTTCATTTGTGGCGCAATTCTAAGGTTTTCGCGGATGCTTTCGAGCGAGAAGAAGTTTATCATGATTCCGACGTGGGAATCCGCTGAAAATGGAGCCCTAAAAATGAGTTTCCCGCGAATATCTGCCAAAATATGCAAATTAGAGAATTTTCGTTCGGACAAAAAATAAAGATCACCTCGAAAACTACAAAAATGGTTCCTACCATTTTTTTCACAAAACCAATATTTTTCGCAAAAACGGCTGTCGAAAAATCCATAACATTCAACACTGGATAGGTGTTGTATAATAGTTTCTTACCGAATTTCTGGTCCACGGGTTTGGAAATGCATTGTTGTCCGTCTGTTGGACTTTATTAAAAAGAAAAAAGTACATTTAGAAACTAGACACTTTAAACTTTCAAATGACGTGCATTGAAAAGAATTTCAATAGATGATGAGTTTTTGATTCGCGTTTATTCTGCAGATTTTCTAGAACTCCGAAAATGGCAAAAAATGCAGATGGGCAAAACAGTTTTTTATTAAAACGCAAAAAAGATGGTGAAGAAAATGTTCTGGGATCATCGAACACTTGATAAGGTCTCATTATAAAAAAGAATAATAACAAACCATTTTTTCAAAAAATATCAATAAATTAATAAGATACTCTTAAAATATTGTGAACTTTGACTGCTTTTTTTAATATTCTAGAAAAATCAGAATGGACCCAAACTCATATGCAATGATAGGTACGGGTTTTCCCATTCCGATGAACTTTAAATGATTAAAAAATGTACATTATTGCCAGAGTAATGGAACAATTCGTCCGCCCGCTTATAAGTGAATCCATGAAGATAGCGGCATTCTAGCGGTAGAGCGGCAGCTGAAATGAAGGGACTTTTGGGTCCCGTTATTTCGAAAACTATCGATTTTTTTTTAAATATAAGGACCACTTTTGTAGACTACAAGGCTATATTTATTTTTTGTCTAAACAAAAATTCTCCTGTTGGCATATTTTGGCAGATATTAGCGGGAACCCTTTTTTCGGGGCTTGAGGGACCATTTTTAGCCCTTTCTCACATGGTTATTGTTGATAAACTTTTTTTGCTCGAAACCATTCCTGAAGACCTAAGAATTGCGCCACAAGAGAAAATTATACAGATTTATTTACAGCTGTTTCCCTTCATTTACTGGATTGGTATGAAATTCGGTGTTTTATTAACGCCAAGGAAATAGTCGGTTACCGATTGTCTGACGTGGATTGTCTTAGTAGCAAAAGTTGTAACGTTTCACGTTTTTGTGTCATCAAGTAAATTCAATATACCACATCTTAATAAGTTTTACTCAACAAATTATGCTCGGGCAGAGATGACCGTGTGGTTTAACTATGCATGGCGCCCTTTCGCGCGGGGCCCGTAGCAATTGCTAGTTGGTACGTGGTTAATCCGGCAGTGATTTATACCGACCTTATCTTATATAGTGCCTGTACTTAAATGTGACTCATAATTTAGAGTTATTGCACACATCTTTATGACACTAGTAGTAGTTACAAAAAAAGACGAAGACATTTTCACACAGACACTTCGTATTATTAAATGTTTTTTTTCATTAATAGAAACAGATCAGTAAAAAACTTGCCAAGTTAAAAAATAACTTGATCTTATTTTAAATCTCCGTACTTTAAGAGGCCAATATTTTTCGGATCAATTTTAAACACTTTTGAATTCACATATCCCCACAAAAAGAAGTCGGGAGACCGAGGGGGCCAACTTATCCACCCGGGACAGTCCCAGCTCTCAAACAATGGATTCGTGATGAGATTGCAGCAATACCAGTTGCTATGCTGCGAAGAGTTATGCAAAACTTTCAGGCTCGGCTCCAACAATGCATAAATATCCACGGAGCATATTTAACGGATGTGCTATTTAAAAATTAATTTTTTGGACATTGTAAACCAAATGGCTACCTAATATCTTAGATTAGATTATTTGAGCGGAGATGGCAAAAATGACCTCCACCACTGCAACCTTACCAGATTTATTGTGGTTTCTCCTATCGTTCTTTATAGTACCTTGTCCAGGCCCGTCTTCTTAACTAGACTCCAGAGTCTTGACATTGGCCACTCCATATATCTTGCCGGTTTTGGTTTCTCCTCACCAAGCCTAGTAAACTTAAGCCTACATAGTGCTTCGCAGTGGCACCACACGGTTGTTTCTTCAGCCTCCTGGCAGAACATACACAGGCTATCCTCCACCAGGCCTATTCTTTTCAGGTGCTTGTTGATTTGCAATGTCCTGTTAGTTGACCTACCGTTATCCTTACGACCTTACGACTGTGGCTCAGCAGGTCCGAGGTAAACTTGGCCGAGCAGGTTTTAATGAACTGCTTTGCCTGTCGTTGTCCTGGTATTTGTACCCACCAGCTTTGAAACTATCTGTCTACCCAACTCTTAATAGATGCTTTAAAGAGACCTGCCGAGATTCCACAGAATGGCCCAGGGGCTATCATTTCCATGGCTGATCCTCATTTGGCTAGGTCGTCGGCCTCTTCGTTACCTGGGTGGCCCTCGTGGCCTGGTACCTAGGCGACCGTAAGTTTGTTTGCCAAGCCGACTTTTTCCAGGGCCTGTATACAGTCCCCCACTAGTTTGGAATTAACGTTTGGAGAACTGATGGCCTTCAGGGCTGCTTGGCTGTCTGAGTAAATGACGATATTTTTTCCTTTACTCCCTTTTTCTTTAATCAGCAGGTCACAATGCATTATTGCTGCGATTTCCGCTTGGAAAACCGTGGCGTGCTGACCAAGATTTAAGGCTATCTTTTCTCTAGGTTTGTGTCCATAGATGCCAGCTCCTACTCCCTTGTTGATCTTAGAGCCATCTGTATACCAGATATGATCGGCTTTGATTGGAAGGCTTTCTTTTCAGTCCTCCCTATCAGGTATGACAAACCGAAAGTGTCTGTTGAAGATGAAACGAGGGGTTGACCTGTCCGAGGGCATCTCAAACAATGGGCTACCTCTTGGTCCTCTATTTCCCATCTTGAGTTCCTTTGATGTCCTATAATTGGACTTTGACGTCGTTTGAGTCTATAGAGTATCGCCTTTACTTCTCCCTGTATGTAAATGTGGAGTGGCGGCAGGTTTAGTAGCACTTCCAGGGCTGCGGTTGGGGTTGTTCTCATAGCTCCCGTGATGCATACGCATGCTAGCCTTTGTACACTTTGAAATTGTCTGGTTGCTACGGTCTGCGTGACCCTTGCCCCCCAGGCAACTGAGCCGTAGGTACAGGTTCATGGGTCTTATTACCATTTTATACAACCACAGGATCATCTATCTTTTGGTCAAAAATGACTTCTAGATACTTGACCTCTTTTGAGAAGGGGATTTCCACTCCGTTGAGCTTTGGACATCTGAGTGCCCTTAGTGCTCTTTTCTTTGTGAAGGGAACGATAACGGTCTTTTGTGGATTAACCGACAGGCCTTCTTCTCTGCATCTAATATCTTACTTTCTGTTGTTACGTGCTTTAAAAATATGTGTCTAGTTTATAGAATTGTACGAAGTTATGGCCGGTTGCACCAAAAATATCTTAAGTAGACCTTTATTAAGGAGCTCTTAAAATTAAGGGTAACTTAAATTGTTTTCGCTTTCACCATTAGATTTTTATTGCAACTTAACTAAGACTACTTAGAAAGATGGCAACGTTGCATCGTTCTTCTTTTTTATTGTTGGCCTTTACAACGCGAATAATCAGAATTAACTGATATTAGATCTTTCCTTTTCTAGCTTGTGTGTCATTTAAATGATAGAAGTAATCCTACTTGAATCTTTGTAAATAATTAAAACTTTTTTTTTTTCATTTAATAGACATTATAATACAAAATCAGTAGTTAGTTTGTGATTTTTTGTTATGAAATTAATAACAATATGGAAAAAAAGATCAAGGGCACCTTTCTTTACGGCCATGGAAACGGAATAATTATTGTCAATATGAAATATAAACACAAATACATCATTAAAAAAAACTTTTATTACTTTATATGAACAAACAAAGTAAATACTTAAAATTTAAAAGCTAATACAAACTTGTCATGTTTAAACTAAAGCTCATCTTCGATTTGCTCAAGTAAGCTGAGCACTGTTGGTTTCGTTAATTTGAACCTTTTGAAAAATGTAAGATTATCCATATCTTTATAAAAATAACAGAACAATGTCCAAAAGAATAAAAAAAGGTAAATAAATCTCAAAATTGCCATAAGTAATAAAAATTCACTGTTTCTACATTTTTCTTGGAAATCTAATTTACATCGCATTTATAATATCACAATCCAAAACACCATTGTTTAAAAACTTCGTTTTTATATAATTTTTATCAAATTAATTATTTGAAACTACAAACAAACGAAAAATAAATAAACAATAAACAAAATATTTGTCAAATGTCAACTTCAAATTACTTAAGGGATCATTAAGTACAGAAAATCCTACACTTAAAGTTAAGGGACCATTAAGGACCAATTTCAGCTGGTGCAAGAAATATTTGAAACTTAAGGGGCAGTTAATGCTTAAGAACAACTTAAGTGTCGCAAAAAGTGTTGATGCAACCGGCCATTAATTATTAAATCAAGATCAATAATTTCTTTGAAAAAATTGCCTTAGTTTTTTCCGACGAACTTTGTGAAGTTGCTGAGGACGCTAGTGTCTTCCCTTTTTGCACTTTTCTTGCATCCTGTATTAAAAAAATTTCAGTTCCACACTTGTTTGTTGACGACAGTGACAACTAAACAGTTAGCATAATTACGTTTCATTGCTGTTGCTATAGTAACGTTTGTTAACCTGATTGCTAATAAACGACGATCCGTATTTTAATACGAGGTGTTACGGGACACTAATAATCTATTAAATATTATCTTAAAAAAAAAATTATCTTTCGTTTCACTAGCAGACCTTGTACTTACTTTGCTCTGAAAACGGTAATCTGGTGTAGGTTCTTATTCTAATACATAGTTATCATTTTAAGGACATTTGAGGTGTACACTTGAAACAAATCTCACTCTTTCAATCAAACAATTTTGGAAAGCTTTAAAAAATTTTTAGGGTTAATTTGGGTTACAACACCACTATTTGTGATGCTATATTAAGTGGTAATCATAGCAAATACATCATAGAAAATGAAAAAGTTCAAACAGTCATTAGTACCATGCATTCTTGGCAGCAACCAATACAAAGCTTTACTCCGCTTATTTTAATACTATTTTTGGGATCATTCAGTGACAGACATAAATGGAGAAAACCATTTTTACTGATTCCCATTGTGGGAGAGTTGTTTGGAGTAGCAGGTTAGTACAGTCTTTGGCTCATCAATATGCATATGTATAGGGTGGGCATATAAGCGAGGTAAGCGGCTGTATCTCAGGACCTGTACATCTGACAACAATGGAATTTTTTTTATTATTATAAAAGTGGCCATGATAAAATTCTGGAAATTATTTTCCAGTCCCGTATTCCACCGCCAAAGGGCGCAACTAAAAATTAAATAAGGAAAACATATTTTTTCCCGAAAACCCATATATTAGCCTATATTTTTGATAATACTGTTAGAAAGCCTAAAAAATTCTCTATTATTTTGGATTTAGGCTCATTGGCGTACGACCGATAGTAGGGGTGGGGGAAGCTCTTGAAAGTGTAATCATTAAAATCGGTGTAAATTCGTGAAATTCGTAATAATTCCAGTTTTTTTCATTTTACTGCAAAAATTTAAATCGGTATATTTTTGACATCATATTTAAAAAGTAGATAAAATTTGCAAAAATATTGTGAAAACCCGACGATGATATCTTTGCCCGTTTTAAACTTATAGCAAATTAAAGTTTCTTACGCGCAGAGTTAAAACTTATGTACCGCCATCTAGCGTTCGGCCTTAGAATGTCTTATTAACATTATTATAGTTGATTTCTCAAGCTATTAATAAGATACATCCTGTTGTCATAATTAATAAATTAATACTTAAACTAATAGATCACAGCATCAAAGGATGATTATGTGATTTTCTTAGGATAATTATTTATTAAGGAATTTCTCTTTATATTTAAATGATGGTCCTGAAAAGGACCGATAGATGTTCAAACTGCTTTCCATTACATTCCAAACAAGCTTCCAATCTTCTTTGGGTGGATAAAACTGCTGTTTCGATTTCAGCAGCTGATAATTGATTAATGGCATCACGGATTCTGTTTTCCATATCATGTCTAGTTGTGGGTGGAGTTTGGTACACAATATCTTTTAAACGACCCCATAAGTAAAAGTTGAGGTATGTTAAATCGGGTGACCTGGCCGGCCAAGGAGACTTCTCCTTCCGATCCAGCTCCCTTGAAAATAATTATTAATATGATCCCGCACGAAACGGGAAAAATGTGCTGGACACCCGTCCAATTGGAAATACATGGTCCGTCTCACTTCCAATGTCAAATCTTCCATTAAAATGGGCAAAGCATTTATTAAAAAATCCAAAAAATTATTACCGGTTAATGTGCCATCAAAAAAAAAGGAACAAAATTTTCGTTCCGATAATGCTACACCACACGTTTACACTCTAGCGGCCTTGGTGCTGGACTTCTCGCATCCAGTGGGGATTTTCAGCCGACCAATAATGCATATTATGCCTGTTAACTCTACCATCGCTACTAAAAGTAGCTTCATCGGTCCACAAAATCTGGGACAAAAAATGCCTAGCGCCTGTTTTCGCGAATCATTGCCAGCATCCATTGACAAAAATCAATTCTGCGCTCAAAATCATGTTCGTTTAAGGCTTGGTGTAGGATTATATGGTAGGTTGTAGCCTTAAAATAAAAAGAAATGCCTATTATATTCAATGAGTAAATTATATTAAAAATGTGTATTAAAAAGGTAGTGCGACGCCTTCTAAATCTGGGCCGACTAAAGCTCCCAGTATCGCGTAGTCGCTGTACCAAGCGTGGAAATACTCTTCTGCCATAATGACGGCGATCTGGATACCGAATGGCATACTGTCTTTTAGCTATTGCTGCATTTTGAAAGCACTCGAAGAAAACCGCAATCATATCAACAGCTTCATCATTTGTAAGAGGCATTTTACAAAAAAATCGCGCAAAAAATATTTAGATACCAAATTAACAAGAATTAAAAGCATCCAATAAATACTTGACGTTTCAAAAAATATAGGCGTGTTGTTAAATTCATCGATGAATCGTGTGCACTACTCGTTGTTTCATCAAGCAGTTTTTAAATTAATTGATGGAAAAGCGCTAAAGAAAGATGGCCGTTGTTTTAGTAGTATATGGACAAGGATAAAACTAGCGGTAATCTAGTGTGACGTCACGATATATTTCAGCGCTAAACCATCTGATGAATTTAACAACACGCCTTATTATTTGAAAAGTTCTTTTGGTTTTGCCGCCTACTATACGTTAATTAGACATTTTAGGGCCGAACGCTAGATGGCGGTACATAAGTTTTGACTCTGCGCGTAAAAAAATCTTTAATTCGCTATAAGTTTAAAACGAGCAAAGATATCGTCGTCGGGTTTTTACAATATTTTTGCAAATTTTATCTACTTTTTAAATATGATGTTAAAAATATACCGTTCGATTTAAATTTTTGCAGTAAAATGAAAAAAAAAATGGAATTATTACGAATTGCGCCCCCTAGCTCTTTTATTGGGAACTGTAGAGCGATAAGAAAAACGAATATTTAAAACAGCCTTATTTATCTTGCAAACAAATTTTAATTTGCTAAAATCGAATAAGTGGTTTAAAATTTACACCGATTTTAATGATTACACTTTCAAGAGCTTCCCCAACCCCTACTATCGGTCGTACGCCAATGAGCCTTAATCCAAAATAATAGAGAATTTTCTAGGCTTTCTAACAGTATTATCAAAAATATGGGCTAATATGTGGGTTTTAGGAAAAAAATACGTTTTCCTTATTTAATTTTTAGTTAAGCCCTCTAGCGGTGGCCACTTTTATAATAATAAAAAATTCCATTGTTGTCAGATGTACAGGTCCTGAGATACAGCCGATTACCTCGCTAATATGCCCACCCTGTATAGACCATAAGATTTTCTAGCTCATCAATATTGTATAAATCGTCTTACTACAGATTTACCAGTAATATTTCTAAAATAAAACCAATCTAGAAAACCAGCTAATTTATATAAAACTTATCCTTTATCTCTGTCTTACTTAATGTAGTTACCTAAATAAAAATTATTTTATTTTTTGGTGCCACATCGAGTGTTAAATATAATCGGTGATACAAAGGTCTATCGACATTATGCTTTATACAGTAAATGGCCAATTGGCCAAACCTGGATTTACCATCATTCTCTACTACTTACAAAAGTACCTTTAGAGAGATAACTTTTCCATATTACAAAAAATATTCAAATAAAAAAAAATAAAAAATTAAATATGGTAATCAAGGTTACTAAAAATTTTGGACTGCAAATAATTAAGATAGTTCACTCGCGACAGTCGTAGACAAAAGTACCGCCTTATAGTAATTAAAACCCAGCCCGTCCACAAGTCAAATCAACATTGGGATGAACATCTTCGCCTCTTCCGTGCCATCCGCGCCGAACTAGCCCATCTCTCTAACAAAAATTGATTGTTAAATGGGCCGGGATTCCCTTGACTAGTACCAGTACGGATCATCCATACCATCTCAGAAGCAAAAGACCGTTTTAACAATCGGATAAAAGATAAATTTCTTTCTTGCTTAAATGGCAGTAAACCTTTCTGGTCCTTTGTTAAATTTATAAGCCAAAACTTTTGCACAAATTCTTTTCCATCTCTAATCTCTCAAAATTGAATTGTCTCCACCTCCAAAGGAAAAGCCGAACTATTTGCCAAACAATTTGCTGACAATTCTACGCTTGATCCTCCTATTAATCTTCCTCTTCCAACAGTTGTCCCTGTTTCGCATTAAATGTCCGATATAATTTTTAAAGTCAAACAGATCAAGCGTATTCCTTCTTCTCTTAATACTAACAAATCGTCTGGGCTGGATGGCATACCAGCAATCGTCTTAAAAAAATGTACTCCCGAGCTTGGACCCATCCTAACTCGCCTCTTTAGAATCTCTTACGACACGGGCATTTTCCCGGGGAGTTGGAAAGCTGCATGTGTGCAACCTGTCCCCAAAAAAGGTTCTAAAACTCTCCCTTCTAACTATAGACCTATATCTCTTCTTTCTGTTGTTTACAAAGTAACGGAAAAAGTTATTAATTCCCAAATCTTAAAATATCTGGAAAAACATAAGATCTTACATAGTAGACAGTATGGATTCCGTCACAGTGGATCCACAGCTGATCTTCTTTCCTTTGTCTCACACAACTGGAACAAGTCCCTTAAGTTTCTTGGTGAATCCCAGATCGTTGCTCTTGACATATCCAAAGCTTTCGATCAGGTCTGGCATGATGGGCTCCTTAATAAACTTCCTTCTTACGATGTTCCACCTAAGCTTTGCTCTTGGCTTCCTAGTTTCCTTTCTAATTGACGTATATCAGTTACTGTAGATGGTCATTCTTCCAGCTTCTACCGGAATAATGTTGGGGTGCCCCAGGGCTCAGTGCTCACACTCACGCTGTTTCTTCTACACATTAACGATCTTTTCTCTTCCACTATTAATCCCATTCATAGTTTTGCTGACGATAGTACCCTCCACTCTAGTATTCAATTTCTTAAGCCACCATGTAATTCTGATTTGGAAAGCAAGCGCAGGTCAATGCAGATATCTCACAAGACCTTAAACTTATCTTGCATTGGGGCACAAAAAATCTTGTTCAGTTTAATGCCTCGAAAACACAGTCATGTTCGCTGTCGCGAAAAAAGTCTGCCAATGCTCATTCCTTACATATGAGCGGCTAAGTTCTGCCGAACGAAGAGTCTTTTAATCTTGTCGGCATTACTTTTGAGAATAACCTCAACTGGCACAAACACATTACAGCCATAGCCTCGGCAGTTTCAAGAAAGCTTGGATTCCTCTTTCGAGCCAGAAAATATTTCTCTTCTTCCAATCTGTACACTCTGTATGTATCTCAAATCAGACCCTCTTTAGAATATTGTTCTCATGTCTGGGGAATGGCGTCCCCTACAACACTCAGCATTCTGGACTCCATTCAAAGAAGAGCCGTTCGTCTTATTAATGATCCAACGCTGACTAAAAGGCTTCCTCTTCTTGCCCACCGTCGAGCTGTAGGGGATCTCCCGCTCTTCTATAGGTATTTTCACGGCTTCTGCTCAGAGGAGTTGGCCAGTATAATTCCTTCTCTGGCAGCTCCCAACAGAGCAACACGTAGTGCAACTTTTATGCATCCTTTTACAGTTCAGTTAGAGAGGCCACGAACTTTCCGCTTTCTTCGTTCCTTTATCCCTAGAGTGTTAAGACTATGGAACCTGCTGCCCGCAGAAGTTTTTCCTTCTCCTCCCAATCTCCAAATATTTAAGTCCCGTGTGAACAAACTCCCTCTCATCACACTTAAGACATCCACGGTACGTTAATACTTAGGCATCAGCCTTCGTGGACTGTCCCTAGTTAAAAAAACAGAAGTTGTTTTGCAATTTCTTTTCCCAATCAATAAAGAGAACGCCTCTTTATTGATAAAAGAAAAAAATAAAATATTCTATTATAGCACTATTGCACATTTTAGGCCCACAAATCTTAATAATAATATTAACAAACACAAGGAGATCATTTTTAAATTAAAAAAGAATAAGTTTAGTAAAATGCTTGATTTGTAAAGACAAAGTCTAATAAAAAGTTAAACCATTAATTACTATTTTTAGGCTGTATTATATGCACAATATTCATGCACCAGTTTCCCATAGAAGTTCAAGGAATTTCTCAGAAAATTATTCCATCTCTTTTGGTGGTCAAACAATGCTTGTCATGTCTACAACAGCTTACATAGCTGACATTAGTTCTGTCAAAATGAGAACGTTACGATTAGGTGTAGTGCAAATTGTGATAAGTATAGTTATACCAATTGTTCAGTCTGTAAGTGGGTTGTTTTACGTTAATACTGGATATCTTAGTGTTTTAAGTAGTGCCGCTATTTTAAATTTCATCGCGCTAATGTACGGTGTGTACTGGATTAAAGAACCTGAGAAATATAGAAAAAAAGAATTTGACAAGTGCATTTTAGTAGATATGTTTAATTTAGAGCATGCTAAAGACACATTTCGACTGTTGTTAAAGAAAACCTCAGACAATGATACAATATTCATTTGGTTGTTAGTATTAACGACATTTTTGCATAGATCTGCTTTTGATGGTAAGTCACAGTTGTTCCAATACAAAAACTTAAACTCCCTACTTGTTATAATAATAAAAAAAAAACTTATTCCAATAAATATAGACTAAATACAGTAAAACTTGTCTATAACGGCCACCATAAAATTAAGAATATTTGGCCCTTATAGAAGGGTGGCCTGTATTGCCAGGTAACAGTTGTTCAACCATTCGAGGCTACAAAATGTTCCACTTTTAAATTGCTTGCTGCCTCAAGTGCTTTTTGTTTATTTTGTTTAATTAAGGGGCCAGATAATGGAATATTTTTACCTCTTGCTTTGCAGAACCGATTTTATTGTAGACGACTTGATCTACTGCCAATCCTCCCTACTTCTGAAATTTCCTCTTTTTTTCAAAATTAACACCTTCTTCAAACATTCGGTTTAGTTAAGCTTAATTTCTAATAATATCATTTATCTCGGATTTTCCAACACCAAACTTTTCAGTCAGTTTTCGCGAATTCAAAGCGTACTTTTCACTTTTCGCGATAACTTCAAGTTTTTCCTTCAGTGACAAACGATTTCGTTTTGGGGACAAGATTAAACACTTCGATTCCGAACACAATAACTTTATTCTTATCGATTTAATACGCAACTAAAATTATGATGTGAAGATAATCCCCCAAGCCACTAATGCTATTTGAACCTGGCCATAAATATTATTGTTGGGTATTTTCACCTTTAAAATTTGCAGAATACAATCATAAAATAATAAAATACAAATTAGCCCAAAGAATTTCCGGCCAATATAAAAAGGTTGATTTACCTGAAATAGGTTATAAAAATTGAGATTTGTCTGGCCGTGGCTGTTTTATAAGGGTGTCCATTATCTAAGGGTTTTTATATACGGGATTTCCTATAAAGCAGATTTTTGTTAGCTTGAAAGTGGCCGATAACACAGGTGGCCAATATAAAAAGGTGTCCGTTAACACAAGTTTTACTGTATTTTAAATTTTTGCATAAATCCTGATACTCGTTTGAAAGAAAATTTTAAGCTCTTTTAAATGTCATCCTTTTGGTGTCGGCTAGTTTGTAGTTCACCTATAGAGGGTTGTTTAAGAGAAAATCGGTTTTTCTCGAGAAAGTTAAATCCGACAATATGATTTTTTATTGTAGGTTTAGAAAAGGAAGATTATCCTACACTCTGGTAAAAACCGCGTTTTAATATCTGCATTCGTTTTCGAGATATAGAGTAACCTTTTTTTCAAATGATAAATAATATTAACAATTAATAAAAACAGTCTTTGTGACACAAAGAATAATAACTGTAGAGTAAAAGAAAAAATATTAGAAACTATTTTAAAGTTTGTTTTGTATCTACTAGAAAACAGAATAAACACTTGAAAACATGAAAATGCTGTGATTGGGGCATTTATTAACTCTAATTTAAATATTGGTCAAGTAGGCTTGGAAACAAAAACAAGAACAAAAGATTGATAACGACATGACTTATTTAAGCAACGCTTATTTAAATTAGATTATAGCACCTTATTAAATGATCGGCTTGTTAAATTTAGCAATGGTCTTAGCAATTATTAAAAGTTAACAACGGTTTAGAATATTTAACAAAACGTCATTGTCAGTGTTATTCAATGATTTTAATAGGCAACCTGTCAAAATTTGACATTTTGTTAAACATTCTAAACCGTTGTTAACTTTTAACAATTACTAAGTCCATTGCTAAATTTAACAACGCGAACATCACTCGGCCGTAGAACTGACAATTGTCAACTTAAATAAGTCCTGTCGTTTTCAAAGCTTTTGTTCTTGTTTTTGTTTCCAAGCCTACTTGACTAATTTTTAAATTAGAGTTAATAAATGCCCCAATCACTGCATTTTCATGTTTTCGATTGTTCATTCTGTTCTCTAGTGAATACAATACAAATTTTCAGTACTTTATTTTTTACTTTACAGTATTTTTTTTTCTGTCACAAAGACTGTTTTTATTAATTGTTAATATTATTTGTCATTTGAAAAACAGGTTACTTTAAAATATCTAGAAAACGAAAGCAGATATTAAAACGCGGTAGGTATTTGTTTCTCTTCTAACCTTAAAAAATCATATTGTCGTATATAACTTTCTCGAGAAAATCTCGAAAAACCAATATTCTCTTAAACAACGCCCTCTAGTTGGTGAACTACAAACTAGCCGACACCAAAACGGATGACATTTAAAAGAGTTTTAAATTTTCTTTTAAACGAGTACCCACTTAATCTACTTTTCGTAAAATATGTAGGAGATAGAGCTATTTACAGCATTATTTATCATCTTTTCCCACCATTATTATTAGAAATACGACAAAAAGCCCTTAACCAAACTGATGCAGAATTAGTTAGATTTTTAGCTGATGTTATCAAAATTGTACCTAGTATCAGATAATTTTTAAGAAAAAATAGGTTTTTTTAATTTACCGTTGCGGTGGCGCCATCTCGCGGTAGTTTTAGAAACTTAAAAATAATTTCCAGCTATTTTTCTTGACCCCTTTTACCAAAAATATTTTTCCCCAACGCTGTGCGATAAATAGTCTTCGACATACATAAAAAGTTGGCATAAACAAAAACATAGATCAAATATAAATTTTCGTTAGCCAAAATCCGCAATCAGTATCGCGTTTTGTTCAATACCAATTTAAATCCGCCTAACTTTTAATTAAACTCTAGTTCAGCTAGGACTTGATTTTAAGTTCGATTATAAAAATACCTTTTTCTTTTTTAGGCGAAACTAGTGTGCTTTACCTGTACACACAAAATGTCTTTCAATGGACTCCTCTTGAATACAGCTATTTCCTGACAGCGAACTCTCTAACCGCCTTAGCAGGGCATTTATTGGGGTTCCACTATTTACTAAAATTTTTCATTTTAGCGACTTGACTATATTAATGATAACAACTGTAAATAAAATTGTGACAAATATATTTTTTGGTCTAGCCCAAAATTTTAAAGTATTTTATGCAGGTAAGCACAAAAAAATGTTTAAAATGTTGTTATCCCTACAGTTAATTAATTAGGCAATTAAAAATCATAAATACCATGTCTGATGTACAGCCTTTGTCTTCATATGTTTTAATTAATATTACAACACTGGTGACATTTACACTCATCTTCCAAAAAAACATTAATTGACAATGCTACAGTGAGAAATCGGACATGATCGTTACTGTGGCGCTTCTTGTGCAGCTAAAAACCCATGGTGTTGTGGTTAAAAATAATTCCAGTTGTGGTCTCTTTTATAAAGTTAATCAAAAAAATATTTATACTAATAAAACGCAACTACTAATTAATAAAGCACAAAAGTGGGTTGGGAGGTATTGCTTCTGACAGACTGGTTGTGATGATGTTATTCTATTAAAGTTTATGGTATAAGTGTGATATCTCTTATATTATTTTTTGGGTCCAGCTTATTTCCAATGTTTTATATATAGTCCAGCAGGCACCACAATTAACTTACTGGGTCTAGAAAGTTTGATTTCTTTGTTTACTAAAAGAGCAATATTAGGAAAACATTCTACAAAAAACTGGCATGTACACAAATTGGCCTCAATTTCAAATTCGGCTTTCTCGCGAACCGTTCAAATAATTGTAATGAGTTTTTTATGTCGATTTATTCTTTAACAACGGGGTGCAATAATGAGACAAAGTCTCTTTTCCAAAAGTTGTGACACCCTGTTAGCAACTGAAATCACACTGTTGTCTCATATACAGGGTAAGTAGAAAGTCCCAGAACGGCCGATTATCTTCGTTGTTTATAAAGCATTTTTTTTAAAGGGGTATTTATACTGACAACTTCTCGGAGAAGAAGCTGTGAAAATAGCTATAAAGGAGCAATAGAAGGAATATTTCCTGTAAGCGTGGGATTATTAATAAGACGAGTTTTTTAAATGGAGATTTTTTAAATGGAATCAAAAATGCTACGAGTCGAGTGACACGCCATTTCCCAGACATGATAACAATATTCTAAGGAGGGTCTGTTTTGGGATACATAGTGAGTATACAAATTAGAAGAAGGGCGTTTATGCCATTTTAGGTTTTTCTCGAAAGTAACGCCAACAAGGTTGAATGACTCTTTGTTCTGAAGAACTTGGCCGCTCATAGGTATAGGATCAGTACTAGCAGACTTTTTTGCGGCAGCGAACATCAATCTAATATTGCTTAAGATGTGCTTGAGACTGGCTGTGATTAATTGTGAAAGAGAAGTTCGTGGATGTGAAGAAAAAACAGAGTTGGTGTGAGTACTGAGCCCTGGGGCCCCCTTAATTAATTTGGGAAACGCTGGAAGAGTAACCATCTACAATAACTGATATACGTCGATTGAAAGGAAACTGGAGAGCCAAGAACAAACTTGGGTGAAAGACCGTAGGACGGAAGCTTGCTAAAAAGAGCCTCATGCGAGACCTGGTCAAAAGTTTTGGATATGTCAAGGGCAATAATCTGGGATTTACCAAGGAACTCAAGGGACTTGTTCTAGTAGCGCGAGACAACAGTGTGGACCTTTTGTGACGGAATCCCTAGTATCTGTCATGAAAGATTTTGTGTTTTTCTAAATATTTTAAATTTCGGAATTATTGTATTTTTTGCTTACCATTACTTACAAACAACTGGAGCCACAATAGACCGATCGGTCGCGGTGGAAGGGTGTTATACCCACTCACTTCAAACCTAACCTACAAACAACTGAACGAAGAGATGTAGGTATATAGTAGAAGGAAGAGTTTCCGATCTTTTCTTGGAGATACGTTATACACGTGAGACTTTCTAGACCTCCGAAAAAATGTTTGTGTCATAAGAAATTCGAAAGAGGCAAGTTAAGCTGGGTGCAAGCTCTGGAGCACAATTTTAAGATGATTGTGGTATATCATTTAGCCCAGACGATTTATTTGATATTAAGAGAAGAAAGGAGAGGCTTGATCTGCTTTATCTTAAAAATGATATTAGACATTTTATGACAAAGAGGCGCAAATGTTGGAGAAGATTTACGAGAGAATCAAAGGCAGTATATTGTTTAGCAAATAGCTCGGCTTTTTTTAGAGGTAACAAAACTTCAAAGTTAGGTGTAGAAAAGAATGTGTACAGAAGTGTTAACCAATGTTTTTGGCAGAGGACCATTGGAGCAAAAGAGGAACTTATCTTTTATGCGATTGTTAAAACAGTCTTTGGCTTCTAAGCTAATTTGATTACACCGATTTCTTGCTTCGATGCTAACCTGTCGATTCTCGGGACAAGGATTATGAAGAAACTTTTTGTGAGCTTGGATTTTTAAAAGTCTGGCTCTATCGCATGATTTATAAAATCACTAATAACCCAAATAATTCAACGGGGTAATTATTTAGGTTGTTTACAAATTTCGGAAGGATCGTAAGAGGAAAAGCAGGTAGGATCCTAAGGGTAGATGGCAAAATAATCTCAAACCATCCCTGTCGGATGAGTTGTAGTGCCAGGCGGTGCGTTGCGGCATGCATTCAGTTTCCTCAGAATGTGCACAGTATGATACAGTGACCAAGCCATGATCTGAGTGACCAAGGGGTGCAATTACTGATACTGGGTAGAGTTCAGGGTTAGAAGTAAAAAAATCTAGGGGGTTTAAATTATAAGTGGAAACCCTAGAGAAGTAGGTGGGTCCATACTAACATTCAGGCGGTTTTTTGAAGTTTTGACACCCATTTGGGTTTTGTTTATAAAAAGTATTTGTTTGGAAAATTAAAGGTAATGGTGGACAAAGTTTATGTTAGAGTTAGGCCCACATATATCTGTAAATGAGATTTAACTTATCGATGGTGGAACCACAAGAGCACTCATCACCCGGGGATCCGATTGGAGGAGTATTTTACCCACAAAAAACTTTATTTTGCTTTAATTAATAAAATTTTTGCCATAGCATCGTTACTGAGAAATTAATCAAACCCTATAAAGAAGATCATTAAAATTAAATGTGCATTTCGCGCGGAAGCAATCTTTGAAATTGGGGCCAGTTTGTAGTGGCCGGTTTTTTGTGAAGGTGAGTGAAGAAAGCGTTTTAAAAATCGAAAAAAATGGCCAAAAACCATAATATATCCCACCCTTGTCAATCTAGCATCCAAAGTTTACCAGACCGCTTAAATTAGCTTCGAATGTTAGAAGGTGTATGTTAACAGAATTTGGCTAAGGACCAAGTTATGAAACTTTGCCATAATTAATCATTTTTAGATCTGTTTGTTATTCATAAATAGTGTACACTATTTTACACTTTTTTTAAGTAAGCGCTCTTATCAAAGGTGTATTTTATTACTAGGTATGTAAAAGTGTAAACTGTTTCTGAATAACAAACAGTTTGCAACTTGTAGTATTTAAGAAATCCTTGTTATATTTGGACAATTTAGACATAACAGAATAATGGACTTTATTTTTACTTTAATCTAAATTACTTTAAAAAATGTGTATCAACTACGAAACTCTTTAGAAATATTAAATATTGGACTTATAGCCCAAGAGACACAGTCGCTATGTTACCAAATAAAAACAACAAAACACAACATTATCATTTTTTTAGGCCTTGCTGTTAGTATTTTTACCAGAGTTTACCGGACTGCAAAAAATCTTTAGCAACAAAATTGTTAGCCAAAATGACATTGGGAAAGCCAGTCACTTTTGGGAATATGTGATGTTCTTGCTCCTGCAGTTTTTGTACCGGTCTACAATAAAATAATTTATCTCAAAACTTTACGTACTTATCCTCCGACATTTTTCTTCTTCAGCATAGTTTTGTATAGCATTTGTTGTGCTTTAATCGGGTAAGTATTATATTTATTAATGTAGATATATTGATTAAATAGTTGGAGAAATATAAACTACATTTATCTCTGGATAAATGTGAAGCCATTTTGTTTACAAAAAAACATCACACATATAATTATAACAACAATCAATGTAAAGAATTCCTTAATTTCTTTCAGTGATGAAACTAAATACCTTGGACTTAGCTTACAAAAAAATCTTAAACGGAATAAACATAACATAGTATACGGCGTGTCCAAGAGAAGGAAGGCCAGTATGGGGATCTCCGAAACGGTAAGAGATAGGCGGGTAGTTTAAATTTGACAAAGTTGCGTATTGGGGAGCTCAATAATATACTGTTGTAAAATTAAAGTTACATTTCGTACTTTCGGAAAAATGGCGAAAAGACTAAAATTTTCGATTTTCATTTTTATTTTTTTACTAGTTTATTTCAAAAGTTGGAAAAATTCTAAAAATACAATATCATTGGAAGTTTTTGGCTCTTTATGTATTGGTGAAGTCAATTTTTTTACGATGTTTCGTTTTCGTTAAAACAACATTAACTTTATTTTTTTAAATACGGCCCTGGGTTATTTATTTAATTTTTATAAACCCTTATTATCCCATTTACAAGAATGTATAAAACTTAATATTTATTTAAAAATATGGAACGCCCCCATAAGAAATAATGTGCGTTCCTTGTCTAACTCATTCTCTCTTATGGAAAATATATTTATTTAACAAAATATTAACGGCCGAGTGATAAACGCGTTGTTAAATTTAGCAATGGACTTAGCAATTGTTAAAAGTTAACAACGGTTTAGAATGTTTAACAAAATGTCAGATTTCGACAGGTTGCCTACTAAGATCATTGGTAAAGGTGATGATGGTTTAGCGAAAAAGAAACGTCGTAAGAAATTTTTGACTTCGCGAATGGATGAAGCGCAAGAAGTTCCAAAGAGAAGGTATTTTTAGATTATAGTATTTTTAGAAAATAAAAAGGAAAATCGAAAATTTCAGTTTTTCGGCCATATTTCTGGAAGTACAAAATAGAATTTTAATTTTACAACGGTATATTATTAAGCTCCCAATAAGCAACTTTGCTAAATTTAAACCACCCACCGATCCCTTACCGTTTTGGAGATCCCCATACTGGCCCGCATTATCTTGGACACGCTGTAGAATAAAAAAATATAGAATAAAAACTTAAAAAGACACAAAAATATTAATCTAATAAGAATTTTCTGTAGAGTTTGGTGGGAGCAGATCCCAAAACACTTCTAAGTCTTTATAATGCTCTAATCAAATCTCATTTAGATTATGAATTGATTTTTTTCAACTAGAACATTAAAACAAATATCGAACAATTATACAAATTGCAATTCCAGGGTTTAAGATTACCCTTAGGATGCATGAAGTGAACTCCTACTAATATTCTATTGGCAGAAACTACAGAACACAACCCCAGATTACAGAAGAAAAATATTAACAATCAAATTTATGTCAAAAATCCTATGCATTATGAAACACCCACTTGTAAATACCATTAATCAAATAAGAATACAAGTTTTAAGAAATATAGGATATCGGAGAAATAAGGGCTCTACATATTTGGTACATATTTATAATAAGTCAAGTATGTTTATTTACCCTACAATAAATAGGTAAAAAAATCAGAATGAAGAATACCAAAAACCTTCCAACTTGCCATTTTTATTGAATTTTTGCAATTTTACACGTTTGTGGATCTTTTATCTTAAAAAATTTCATGATGTGCTCAACGCACCAAAATAAATAAATGAGGGCATTATTGTAAGCTTATTAATATAATTATAAAGATAAAAAATTATGTTGGTGCACAAAGCCCATCATATATTTTTTTTAAATAAAAGATCAAAAAACGTGTAAAATAAAAAAAATCAATAAAAATAGCAGTTTTAAAGGTATTTTTTGGTACTTGCCATTCTGGTTTTTGCCAATTCATTGTAAATGTAAATAAAAATACTTGGACTTATTATAAATACAGGGTGTAAAAAGTATGATGCTCACGATTTTAATGGGTGATATTGGAGCTCAAAACAAGCCAAAAAAGCCAAAAACACATGGGTCAAAAGTTAATTGTTTTCGAAATATGGCCTTTTAAAGTTTAAAAAATTTGGCAACAGCGCACCCACTTCATCACTCATCGAACGTTGAACGTTTTTTGCGAGATTTTACATATTTACCCTTTTTCAGGAGAGATGTTTATTTATATTTTATTTGTAATTGAAAAATAATTGTACTTACCACTCACAAAATTAAGCTTAATATCCATTTTAAGAACGCAAATTATTATGTTTTATTTTGCTTGAAGAATAGAAAGCCTCTAATTATAAAAAAACAGCTGTGAACTGTGGTATGTTATACGGTTAGTTCGCGACCTAATGACCTCGTAGTAGTTCCAGGATTTTCTTTTGCAATTTCCAAAATTCTTTTCTCTTGTTCCACAGTTACATATGTACCTACCAGGATTTCTCGGTTGCACAAATCCCGTTTCGAAAACTCTTTGGTACCGTTGTGAAAATCTTTCACGGTAAATTTGAGCTGCTAGATTAGCATTATGGTTTGGCAAGCCGTAAATTATTAACATATCGGCATATTCCCAGTTTGAAAACATTATTTTAAACTTCAAGGCACGAAATAAAAAACAGACAAAAATACCGCAGCGACTAGGCATAATACAAAGTGGCTACTGACCCTTTACGAACGGGAGCGCTGTTGCCAATTGTTTTTTAAATGTTTAACTGGGAGAAACATTATTATTATTATTATTATTATTATTGTTATTTTTTAATTGGTAGACTGACACATTTAGCACTTAGTTTTTTTTATTGGGCAATGAATCTACTGATGAGCGATTAAGACGAAAGTTGCCAAGTGTTAAGCGTTTCAGAAATAATTGGGACCAAAGTTTATAACTTTGACATCATTTAGACAAAAATCTGTCAGTTTTGACAATATGTCATATGAACTTTTTCTTGTTTTGAGCTCGACTATCGCCTATTAAAATCGTGAGCATCATACTTTTTACACCATGTATAATAAAAAGCCCAAATAAAAATAATTTTTATACGTTTTTTTGACTACTACTACAAACTATATAATACTTCTATTTTTAGGATGATGTTCTTACGACTTAGAAGAAAAATGAATAAAATTGAACCTATAAAATGTGAAAATGTTGCTA
Organism: Listronotus oregonensis; assembly: GCA_019359885.1. Lineage (NCBI taxonomy): Eukaryota > Metazoa > Arthropoda > Insecta > Coleoptera > Curculionidae > Listronotus > Listronotus oregonensis. The sequence goes on along the minus strand of JAHBCN010009327.1, from coordinate 74 downwards.
ATGCAGCAACCAGTGATTTAAAGTGATAGAAACAGTTCTGTGATATTTTAAAACAATAATTATTTTTGTATTTT
>JAHBCN010009326.1:0-35680 GCA_019359885.1 Listronotus oregonensis | reverse complement strand
ATAATGGCCTTATTTAATCTAAATTTATTATTCTTCTTCCCTGGAAGCCGTTTTGATTCACTACCGGAGGCAGCGCAGTGTCATGGGCTTTTTGTGCCTAATCTCCTTATCTTTTATTCAATCCTCCCATTAGTCTTGTTCCTTCTACCAAGTCTTTATAACCCCAACACTGGTTGGTTGATATATTCCTGTGGGCTCATTTCCGGTTGCCCAAATAATGCCTGTCTTTTGTAATTCAATGTTACATTCGCACAGGATATGTTAGGCTTTTTCTTCCCCCTCGTCGCACATTCTGTAACTTGTGTCCCCATTGTATGAGCCTTGTGTAGGCGTTCTCTTAGGTTACCATGCCCTGTTGACAACCCTTATGTTATACAAAGTCTTTTCCTACTTTGTCTGAGTAGTTCTTTCTTCGTTCTTTTGGATGGGCCCCTTATGAAGCATTTTCTATGTCTAACTCATATCAACTTGGACGTTACCTTGGGGTTTACTAGTCCCGCCATTGACGCTTGGCTGTCTGTTATTATGCAGATCCGCTTGTTTATATAAGCCCTCCTGTTATTTTCTTTTGCACCGTGCAGTAAGGCACATATTTCCAATTGAAATACAGAACTGTGTGTTCCTAGTTTGAATTCCATATTTAACTGTACACGCCAGCTGCAGTTTCCTGCTCGGTTTTGGAACCATCCGTACTCGTAAAAATATTTCGATATAAAAAAATCATCGATAATATCACATCCCCAATTTGGACATCTGTATGAAAAGTTTGTTTTATAAAAAAAAGCATCATTAAAAATATTATCCGATGGGTCCATCACTTATCAAAAAAACTTGCTTTTGATCTATTGAATTTATTTCACATTAGAGACCCGCAATGTACACAAATAACTCATTTTGGTTCATGTAACAATATCGATTTTGTTGTCATTACAATTACCTGGGCGTGATTATTAAATTGTAATATTATATTATAATTAATACGCTGGGATAAACAACTCTAAAATATTAAAACACATTTAATTTCAAATTTTTAACTCTGTTAAGGTTGATTACAAGTTTTTTATTGACCATTCGTTTATACTTACCACTAACACATTGTATCTAAATATTGTAACGATGTTACAGTTTTTTCGATTATCCTTATATTTTCCAAAAATATTTATTGCATCAATGCCTTTCTTGTGTTTAGTAAATTCCTAACAGGTCTCCTGATTAAGACTTAATCAAGATTCTTAAAAAATAAGAAAAAAATCATTTATTATATTTCATGTAAATGTGAAAACTTATACGCAAGCGAAACTAAGACCAATGGATTAAAGAAGAGCAAATACGTATAGTCTGTCTCAAAGTATATCGTTATGGATTTTGACGGACCATACCCCAATAAACCTTTAACGATTTTATTACCTATTGTCAGGGCCGGAGCGAACAGGGGGGAAGGGGCTCCCCCCATAGGTGATCGATGGGGGCGCCAAATTTTCTTTTAAAGGGGCGTCAAACTGAGATAGAGTTTTTTTAATCGCAATCACCCAAAATAAAAGAATACTATTTAAAAAATACATTAGCATCCCATAAAATTGATATTTGCTATTCTGTAACGCGTTGTAACCTTAAAAAGTTTTTTATTTGTGTATACAATGCCATTTTTTGCGTCTTGTTTTGTCTAACGCCACCGAAATCTCATAGCTTTGGCGGCGATTTATCATATCTGCTAAACATACGGGCTTTGATGCAGATATTAACAATGGAATCTTTGTCGGTGCTGTATTAAAGTATTTTAAGCAATTGAAACTTTTGGGAATATATTTGTTTATCTTATAAGATTACCGACAAACTTTATTAGCTAACAGTAAATTATATATTATTTTTGTCAATATTGTTTTATTGGTTTTATGTTTCATATTCACTACGTTCTGCTTAAAGTGCATCAGTGCAAATACTAATACTTGTTCATTGTGTGTTAGTGATGGTTAGTTAAGAATAGGTTTTTTTTTAAATAAAAACTTTTTTTTTAATAGAAAAAAATAAAATGTATAAAATACAAAAATAAAAAAAAATCAGGTGCTGCCAGCCGCCGTGAAAAACAAAAAAAATGGAGTCTCTCTACAAAAAAGTATGGGTCAGTTCTTGCAGACGACTACAAAGACACTGTAAGTCTCATAGATTTAATCACTAAAAATACAGGTTTGTGACCACATACCTGCATATTCTTATATCTATTTTTTTAAGCAATTATGTAAAAATAGGTAGAAATTGCACCAGTAAAATTCGAATTTTAGGGATATGGTTTATGGTTTAGAAAATTTATTTCTGCCTTCTTTTTGGTGTTCTTAAGAAAGTTTGAAAATTTAGGAAAGCCCAGTGCTGTAGAACAATCTTGTCCACGCATGCAGAGCAAAAAAGTCAAGCGGGTATAGGGGAAAAACCCAGCTGGGTTTGTGCAATGAATAAAACGGTCAGGTCCGAACTTATAATAAATAATTGTAACTATGTATAAAGTTAACAAATGTTAAATTCAAACTTAATACACTTTCACTGTTTTTCTGATTTTTTGTTTAACATTTTTGGTTTTAGGAAACTACAGAATATTTAAAATTATTAATATAATTATTTAATTTTCTTTCCATATCTCGAAAATTAAACGTCGAAAAAAATTTACAATAATTGTCTCGAAAGTTGCTCCTCTCCGATTTTGACCAAATTTGGTATACGGAGGTTTTTGGGCGCTGATTACGAATCTGAAAAAATATTTTTCGACAACGTTTCGTTTCCAGATATTCATCATCAAATTTGAAAATCCAACTAACCTTATTTACACTATTTCTCCTTCTTTTGCACAAATTCTTGATTTTTACATACATTAGCACAAATATTTCACAAACATCTTTTAAAAAATTGTTTTTATATTTATTTTACATCTTTTTTCCATTTAATTGCAAACATCCACTTTCACACACCCCAACGTGGCCGCAACATGTATACACTAGTTATTTTGTAAGCAAACATGTCTGCTGCCTTTGAACTTGAAAGTTCGCAATTTAATGGAAAAAAGGTGTAAAATAAATAAAAATACAAGGTTTTAAAAGGTGTTTATAAAATATTGTGTGCCACTTTAGTGTAAAAACCAAAAATTTTGTACAAGAAGGAAGAATATAGTGAAAATGAGGTTAGTTTGATTTTCAACTTTGATGATGAATATCTCGAAAATGAAACGTTGCGAAAAAATATTTTTTCAGATTCGTAATCAGCGACCCAAAAAACCCCTATATACCACATTTGGTCAAAATCGGAAAGGAGGCAACTTTCGAGACAATTACCAAATTTACTTTAGATTTGTGGTCAGCGCCTCCGTATGGAAAAACTCATCGAAATCGGTAAGGGTCAAGCAAAGTAAAAAAATACCATGATTTAGATTGTTTGTTTGTGTTTTAGGGTCATACAGTATTGTATAAATTTATAATTTGTATGAAAATACAATAAAATAATGTCACGTCATGCAGATAACATAAATAAGTTTAACGATAAGTATTGTTTTTTACATAAACATTTTTTTTTAAATTTTAAAACTAATTTAACTTAATCTAAAACCGAAGAAAGAGAGTGGAAAGTTTGGAACCGCTTAAGTGGGACTGTAAAAAAATGCCTAAAAGTGACACTATGTGTTACTCTGTTGGGAGCTACCAGAGGAATTATACTTGCAAACTCCTTGGAACAGAAGCCGTGAAAATACCCAAAAAAGCGACATATCCTCTACAGCCTGTCGGTGGGTAAGAGAACAAAGCTTTTCTGTAAGCGTGTGACGCAGTATACTAAATTTAAAAATTAGGCTAGGGGCGCCAAAATCACCTCCCCCAATAAGAAGCTGTTCGCTCCGGCCCTGCCTATTGTTATTGGGTAAACCCATTTGTTTATAAGGGCAGGGGTGGGCCAGGTATTTCTTGAGTATTAACCATTAGGCATATAAATATTTTGGCTAATATTTTAGTGGCAGTGTTGAATAACCGTTTTTACTGTGCGTTTCGAAAATGTTGTTTTACGAGAATATAACTATGTCGCGTCGAAATCATTTGTCATTAGATGCAAAAAAGGTTGTAAAAAATGTGTATGAAACTTTAATCAGTAGAGGTCTAACTAAACAAGAAGCTTTAAAAGGAACCTGTCTACTTACAAAAACTCCAATATCATCGATAAGGGATATTATTTTTAGTGAAGAATTGAACAAAAGAAAAAACCGTAGTGATTTTCAATCTCACCGTATAGACAATAGTAATCAGGACCTAATAAGAAGGAAAATATATTGTCTTTATGAAAGCGGAGTTATTCCTACCTTGGATAAACTGAAAAGAAGCTAGACGAAGACGAAACCAATAAAAATATTAGCCGTGCCACCCTGCATAGAGTTGTTTGTAAAATGGAATTTAAATACTGCAAAATAGACAAAAGACAAGTAGTAATGGAATCGCACAGATTACGCACTTGGAGATTTAATTACCTTCAAGAAATTAAAAGCTGTTTCAGAAGACGGATTTGTCCCAAACTGCTAGCTGTTGTCTGCAAAGAATATTAAGGATTCTAGCTTGGATTATCATGAGGATACAAGTGCAGAACTTTTAAAAACTGGTTTCAAAATTATCTTTTAAAAAATATTTTAAACAACAGTGTTATTGTCATGGATAACGCAAGCTACCACAGCCGTCTGCTACACAAAGCACCAGCTTCATCAAGTTCAAAAACTGAAATCCAGGAATATTTGTTAGAAAATAATATTTATTTTGAATTCAGTTACAAAAAAACGCAACTTTTGGAAGTCCTAAATTCATATGCAATTAAAAAACAGTATGTATGTGCTAATTGGGCTAAACAGGCTGGGCGTGGGCATACTGTCTTACGGCTTCCTCCGTATCACTGTATGTTTAACCCCATAGAGCATTTGTGGAACCAAGTAAAATCAAAGATCAGAGCAGAAAATGTTACACCTACTTTAAGTCCCAGTGTTATAAATTTGATAAAAAAATGTAATTACTAACATACCAGTTGAGCGCTGGAAAAATTCCTTACAGCACATTATAAAAATTGAGGACTCTTACATTTCTATCCAAAACAACATAAATCCTATTGTAATTAATCTCAATAATGACTCTGATGGTGAAATATAATTAGATTTAGATATTTAGATTAAAAATGTAATTATGTATAGATAATGCAGTTATAAATTTATTAAAACTTTGCATATATTTAATATCTTAATGTAATTTTAAGAATATACTAACCTAAATAAACAATAAATTATAAATCTTTATATTATTAAAGTCCGTCCCTAATGTTCTGTCCTTTAATACCTACCGATCCGCAGTTTTATTGCTGTCGGCAGGTATAATCCATAAATGAAGGCAAGAGCTAACACGGTATACTTTGAGACAGACTATACAACATGAGAAGAAACAGCTAAGTCCAGTGTCATTGACAATGCTTTGACCCAAGGATATTACATGAGTTGGTCTGATACTAAAATTGCACTCAGAGTGCAGTTTCAACAATTAATGGGAATATTTAAAGACAACTGTTGGGATTATAAATATGTTCTAAAATTTTGTGGCAGATTCATGTTTTCATGTGCTCTTGTTGGGCTACTCGCCTGGAAAGTTTCTAAAGAACGGGACCACTTCAGTCTTGGTCCCGTGGTATAGCGAACTGAGTGTGCTCAGTTCTACTGACACTTATAAACTGGCAGGTCGCCTAAAACAGAAAAAAGAAAAAAAAACTCCGATCAAAAAAAATAAAATAAAAAACTAACTACGTTTTGGTGGCAAGTCCGTCACCGTTATCAAGATGAAACTAAAGCAAGATAAAATAAAAACTAGCACTAAATATGTAAGAATTTTATTTTCAAATTTAGGATTTAGATTTTTTTTTATTTATGACGATTTGTCATAAATAGCATATAGTATTTTTATAATTTTAAAAAGACACAGGGTGGTTTGTTAATTGATTTATTCATGAAAAAGAACCTATTACAAATTTATTTTTACCACGAATTTCTGGATTATCAAATAAAATGTAACAAATAGGTAATTTTAATATTGGAACTATTAGATCTCATACAGGCCCTGGAAAAAGTCGGCTTGGCAAACAAACTTACGGTAGCTTGGGTACCAGACCACGAGGGCCACCAAGGTAACGAAGATGCCGACGACCTAGCCAAAAGAGGATCAGCCATGGAAATGATAGGCCCTGAGCCATTCTGTGGAATCTCAGCAGGCCTCTTTAAAGCATCTATGAAGAGCTGGGTAGACCAAAAGTTTCAAATCTGGTGGGTACAAACACCAGGACAAAGACAGGCAAAGCAGTTCATTAAACCTGCTCAGTTTACTCGGACCTACTGAGCCACAGTCGTAGGTCGAAAGTTTAGCGGTAGGTCAACTAACAGGACATTGCAAACTCAACAAGAACCTGGAAAGAATAGGCCTGGTGAAGGATAACCCGTGTAGGTTCTGCCAGGAGGCTGAAGAAACAGCCGGCAAAGCACTATGTAGGCTTAGGTTTACTAGGCTTGGCGAGGAAAAGCCAAAACCGGCAAGATATATGGAGTGGCCAGTGTCAAGACTCTGGAGTCTAGTTAAGAAGACGGGCCTGGACAAGGTACTTTAAAGAACGATAGGAGAAACCACAATAAATCTGGTATGGTTGCAGAGGTGTAGGTCATTTTTGCCATCTCCGCTCAAATAATCTAATAATCTAATAATCAGATCTCAAGTAACAAAAACAAAATCACACAATATAAATGAAAATGCAAAAAATGTTATTTATGAGATCCCTTGTAAATGTAATAAAATTTATATAGCTGAAAATTCCAGACCATAACCCGAACGCATAAAAAACATAAAACATATATTAAAAACACATAATTTCACAAATTAAAAAAAAACTTGTCCAAAAAAACGTAAAATAAAAGAAAGTGCATTTGTATTATTAAATAAAGATAAATATGTTGCATCAATATCCGTTTTTTTTAATAATACCTGGTTACCTATGCTTGATGCTAAAGTAAATTCAGGTAAACTTAAAATCAATTAACACACCACCCTTTTGTGTCTTTTTAAAAATTATAAATATACCAGTCAAAATAAACTGATATGTCATTTATGACAAAAAGTCATAAATAATTAAAACAGTTTTAAGAATATCTCAAATTTTAAACCAAATTTTTATAAATTTAGTTTTAATTTCTATTTTATTTTTTATTTAAATTCTTCTAGTGGATACAGTCCGTCATTTTTGAAAACTTCCCAAAACGGTGTAAACATTCTTGAGGCACTTTTTTATGGAATCCATTGGATACTCAGATTTCTAAAATTATTTCTATTTCGTGAAAATATATAAAGCTTAGTTTTTTTAAATATAAATCATAGTATGGCATGATCTCAAAGAAATTGTTATTTTTTGCTCTTTCCAATGATATATTATATTCATATTATCTTGAAATTGAGCGAGATATTTCGGTTTTTTAATTTTTGCTATAGTAGGCCATGGAAAAAAATGGGCACTTGTCAAAGTTAGGTAAATAATTTATCATTTCTATCAGTAACTGATTGGAACTCTGTTTATTTGAGAGGATTGCAAAAATGTATGAAAATTACGAGAAAGTTGACATGTTAAAGTGCTATTTCCTGTCTGGTGAAAATTTCGAGGCCGCAAGTGAATTATATTTGAATAGATTTCCTGAACGTCGTCATCCAGATAAAAGACTCTTTCAAGTTTTGAAATCAAATTTAACAAATTACGGAAGTTTCAAGAAGCCGAGGCCAAGAACGTATGCAGTTGATGATGAAAGTGAAATTCAGGAACTAAATATATTAGGTGAGGTTTTATTTAGACCATCCTAACACGTCTCATCGATCGGTAGGTGAGGTAACAGGTGTTGAGAAAACTAAAGTTTTAAAAACCCTTAAAAAGCACAAATTTAAACCGTACAGAGTAAGAAAAGTTCATTATCTTCAGAATGCGCATTTCCAAAGAAGGGTTACATTTTGTGAGTGGTATGTGAATCAGTGCAGATTGAACAATAACTTCCATATGAACGTATCTGGACAGATGAAAGCCGAATAGATACTTTTGGGATATATAACAGGTATAATTCATATTATTGGGCTACAGAAAACCCACATGTTATAGTGCCCGTAAACAAACAAGGACGGCAAGGTTTCATTACTTGGGTAGGGATTTTTGGCGGTCGATTTTTGGGTCCCACATTTTTTTAATGAAAGTTTAACCGCACAAGATTATGTGAATGTTTTACAAATATATGTTGCACCATTTTTGGAAGATTTGCCATTAGCGCAGGCTCGAAATATCCATTATCAGCAAGATGGCTGCCCTCCGCATAACGCACAAATTACAACTGATTTTTTGAATCAAGAATTTCAAGATAAAGTGGATTATATACTTGGCCTGCTAGGTCCTGCGACTTAACACCATTAATTTTTTTTATTACGGGGAAGATTGATGGATATAGTTTTTAAAGGAAGAACTATCGAAACACGGGAAGAGTTGCAAGTAGCGACTAGGCAAGCTTTTGGTGCGATTAGACCTGTTTAACTAATAAACGCTCGTAATGCAGTGAATAAAAGGTGTTTATTATGTATTAGGGAAAAGGAGCCAACTTTGAACATCTTCTTTGAATTAAGTTTTTCCATAGGTTCTGGTTTTCCTTCTAAACTCGTTTAATTTTTAGGCCAATTTTTTTATTATAATATGTTCATAAATATAAAGTTTGGAATTTAATTGCATTATTTTTTAGTCTGTGTTTGATAGTTGACATGTTTGCATGGCCTACTTTAGCAAAAATAAAACAACTGCTATGCTATTTACCTGACTTTGACAAGTGCCGATTTTTTCCATGGCCTACTATAGCAAAAATTAAAAAACTGAAATATCTCGCTCAATTTCAAAGATAAGTATGAATAATAATATATTATTGGAAAGAGCAAAAAATAAGCAATTTTTTGAGATCATGGCCAACTATGATTTATATTTAAAAAAACTAAGCCTTATATATTTTCAACGAAACTAGAAATAATTGCCTTACGAATGTTTACACCGTTTTGGGAAGTTTTCAAAAATGACGGACTTACGAATTTTTTTCAAAATGGCTAAAAAATGAAAAACGCCCTATATCTTGGATACCGATAGAGATTTCGGGATGCGGTTTTCACCATCATCTAATTTCGAAAATCGAGTCCAAGACACCTATGTCAATTTTTTTCTATCTGGTCAGGAAATACGAGTTTCCTGTTAAAACAGTCGAAATCGCACCACCCTGTACAAAAAGAATTTGTCAGACAAAGATAGGAAAAAACATCCCTCGCCCAAAAATATGTAACGTGATACATATTTATGCTTTCGGTATAAACAATAAAATAGAAACAATTTGTGTGTCCCAGTCCATTAAACCTTTTTGCGGGTAACGTAAAAAGCTGATACAAAATTTATGTTTCGGAGTTTCAAAAGCTTTTTGAGTCAATACTACCAGTTGGTTTATTTGTGTATTTATTTATGTTCCAGCAACGATCTGTTGAATAGGTAGCTGCTTTTTAGCTTTTAAAATTTAAGGGCGACCCATGCAGAAAAACGAGGCGAAAACATTTGTTTTGGGAGTAGAAGATATTTAAAATTGAATTTAAAAAATATATTATTTAAAAGTGTTTATAATAAACATCCCAACTAGCAATTTAGTGTTTTATAAAAGTCCTAGAATGTTTCCGACACAAATTTTATAAAACATTATTTCTCTCGAAAACATTTTTTAATGTTTTTGCAGCACTTATAAATGTAAAATTGGCACCATTTTATAAAATACTTTAGTCACCATAAATATTTTGTAATGGTTATTAAAATAATTAAAAAATAATTATATAAACATTTTGGTGAACCCTAAGAATATTCAGAAACGGCATTATAGAACTGTTTTATTGAAGCTTCTTTTAATAGCACTAAAAAACTATTTTCTAAGAATTTTTATGACAGACTTTTAAGAAAAACATGCTGAACGGGCAACACAGTAAAAAAATAAATGGGTTTTTAAATATATTTTTAGAATCGCTACAAATAACTTTAAATCAAAACGAAATGACAAGAAAAAACATCTGTAAAAATACACAGAGGAAGCCATACTTATTGGATTAAATAATAAGTAATGTGGATCTTCATTTACACGCATCTCTCGTGGGGAGTAAAATTTGTAGTGCGAAGGAAATTTTACTGAAAATTATATGTCATGTTTTCAACAAATTTTAAGCGCGCTTTCTGTTTACCGATGATTTAAAAAAAAAACTATTTTTGTTATTAAGTCCACTTTTTGAATTGAAGTTATTTTGCAAACATACTTATGTTAAATTATTTTAACTATAATAATTAGTAAATAGGTTAGCACGTTTTTAACTGTCATTAACAATACAAATATAATAATTGTTGTAACTTTACATGTCTGTATTAGAGTTACGAACTAGTGCATGGACATTCAAAATGGCTGCCTTCTATAAAATACTTTTGTGTTAGTAGCAGGCATTTTACGATAATTAAATTATAAGGCTACTTTTATAAAATTTAAAACAATAAGATTCTATGAGTTAACAGTCTTAGGCAGATCAGTGCTTAGACAAAATTTTGTTGTGTCACAGGCATTCTTAAAGCAAATGTACCTAATTACTTTCATCTCCAACTTTTGTCATGACGATCATCTGATAATTTTTAAAGCGTCCTAGGATCTTGCGGAATTATGTTAGGGATCCTTTTGTTTACATTTCGAAAAAGAGCTCTTAGTGCTAAATATAAAAATTAAAAAAACTGCCTATAATCTGAGTTTAAAAAAAAATATGGTTTTTGTCCTGTTGTTCCTATTCCTATTGTTGTTCCCTTGCCTGCTGTGTTTTAGCGCTGATACCACTGTTACTATTAGTTACTATTTATAATATTTTTACAACAAATTTTTAATCTTCTAATGAAACATACTTTTTTAATTTTTTTTTCATTGTCCTATATCTGAAATTTTAAATTTCTGCTTTTGCACTATCAATCGCTATAAATATTTTTATAAAAACAAAGTCCAGGTATAAATATAAGGAAACATAACCACACATTAAATGAAAGAAATTTATTATAGCAAATGTGTTTTATTGCGTAAGTAGCCGCAATAATTATATTTAAAGAAAAACAATTTAATTATGTAATTATTTTGTTCCTGTTTCCAATCTACAGCAGACTGCATCTATATAAAATAATTATATAGCAAGCTCTAGAGCAACAACTTACTCCAAAAAACGAAATAGTCCTAAATACTACTTTAGAAAAAGTATTTTATAAGATGACCAACTAATATAATAAAATAATTTTTATAAGTTTTTATAAAGGTATTAATATGCTGCAAAGACTCTTACAACGGCGTTATAAAACAATTTAGTTTTGTAGACAAAGTTATTTTATAGCTTAGTCATGAAAGTATATTTTATTATTATTTTGTAACTGCTTTATTAGATATTTTTTAATATTGTAGTAGAAACGTTTTAATGATAAAATAATAAAACATTTTAGTTGCAGACAACCATTTAGTGTTATCCACAACTGTAATATAATTAATTAACATCTTGGAAGCATTAATAAAACAATAATAAAACAAAAAAGTTGTAGAAATTAAAATTATAAAATACATTTGCTAGTTGGGATGGGTATTTAATTTTTATGATTTTTAGTACAATTAAATGTCAAGTTTTTTATAATTTATGCAATAAACCACTTTATTTTGAAATAAAAAACTTACATTATTTCCAAATCTACCTTGTTGACGAACAGGTCGAACCATGGGGATATTGTGGAGTTCCAATGCCATTCATTATGTCGGTTAAGAATACCGCAACTTGTTATTCGACATTCATCTGACTGGGGTCCTAAAAAAAATCAATCATTCTCATCATCAGTGTATTGGGTAATTAACAACATAGGGAAACTATTTTTGGATGTCTAAAATCTTTGCGCTTTAACTTCTGAAATTTCGGTTTTAGTTTTTATTTTTCTTGAGGAGTTAGATTTTTGTTCATAAAATTATTAAGTGATTTTAGAGGATAAAATTAGGGTGCTAAAGACGACAAGACAGAAGTGAAAACTTCACCAAGACGAGATTTCCTATTACCTTTTACAATATAATATTCGCAAATCTCAAATTCAGGACGATAAAAGAATTAATCCATAGAAAGCAAATACATGCATTTGGTCATATTTTAGTATCTAGCTTTTTTCCGACGGCATCAGGAGCTTGCATGCTGACGGTTAGTTCATTAATCCCACAAAAGTGCTAAACGCGTCTAAAGGAGTTTTCACTTCAATAAAAATTAAGCTACTACTATTCAAAGCTATCACAAGATATACCATTCTTACCTGATTATGGGCCTCGACAAATAATAAAACGTTTATTTCTTTATTTGCCATGTTTTCTTTATATTAAGTTTTTGATATCGGCTTCGTTAAAAAGCCGTATGTTTTTAAATTATGTTCCAGTCATCATAATATATCCTTAAATGGTTGCCGTCGTTCCGGATAGCAAACAAAATAAATTTTGCATCATTTGTTCATTTTTTTTTACTTGCAATATAAACTAATATTATATCAAATTTCAAAAAATGTTGATAAAATTTTCACAAATTAAATTGTAAAAGTAAAATTGAGGTTTATAACAAATAGAATGTTAACATAGTTTCGTTTCTAGGCTATTAGCGTTTGTTTCATAGCCCACTATGGTTCAAAGAAATAAAATTTAATTAACTGTATAAAAAACAATATCTTCCATGGTGTGGTATATTTTTAAAAGAAGATTTTTAGATTAAAATGTACAGGGTGTTCCATTTTAAAAAATTAGGTTTTGTCCGATAACTTTTTTCCTGACCTCGTATACGTATTCCGAAAACGGAAGATTACTCAGCAATCCTTATAAAGGACCTTTTGTAAAAAACCTTTTTCTGTTTCTCATTTAACTAAAAAACTATAGGGTCGTTTTGAAATTGATAATTTTAGGATTTCCCGCATCTCTAAGAGTAAAATTTTAAAATATTTACTATTTTGACAAAGAAATACCCTATTTATTTTTGACAATAAACAAAACCCTATAAAATTTTCAAAATAAATAAAGGAAAAGTTTAATCACCTGGTATAATATTATTTATGGAGCACAAACTAAACTAAACAGGCCTCTTACTTATATAATTTTTTAGCATTATCTCAGACTTGTAAAAAACTAAAGCAAATTTATTTACGCAAAACATTATATGCCTTGGAGGGCTAAAGTGCCTTCATCGGTTATTGTTTTCGCCCTAGAGGATGGAAATAAATAAAGCAAGGTTTTATTCATCGAGATAAAGCGATTCAAAATATCAACATATTCTTCAAAACATACAAACCAGGTAAAGCGTATTACTGTTACTCTTGATCGTTTTTGATAAAAGTTTAATTATTTAAAGCTATTTTTGGCAATTCATTTACTAGCTTTTTCGATATATTTAAGTCAAAAAAAGTACACGTCCGTTAAAAAAAATTTGTATTTCAAAAATATATTTTGCCTCAAGTCAACGATGTATATCGCAAAATGCATAGATATTTTTGAGACATGTACGGATTTTTTTTAAAATATATTTATAATAATATTATATATATAAAATATATAAATTATATAATATAATTATATAAAATAATAATATAAAAAAATATAAATATTATTATAATATATTATTATGTTTATAAGTATAAATATATTTTTAAAATATATAATATATTTATATATATTATATATTTTATAATAAATTGTTATATTTATATATTATATATTATATATATATATATATATATAATATAATAAATCATGTATATATTTTTGATCCGACTACCTTCTATAATTTGGGGTTTTTAAAAATTATGAACAAAGTAAAAGTGTCAAATCAAAAAATGGTGATTTTGAGAATTTATCAAAGATGATTATTTAAACAATGTCGTTGAATATTTAGATTTACAAATTATTCATTTATTCGCAACGAAAACAAATGACAAGGGATAAAAAAAGTTATTTTCATTTTTAATACATAGATTACACCCTTAGAGTTTGGCCCATTTCTTTAGACTCACCCTGTATTCGAAAGCTAACTTTAAGAATATAATAATTGCTATATTTTATTAATAAACCCATACCTAGTTACAAACTGGTACTCACCATTTGCGGGATATTTATGTTAAGTCTATTACTTAGCAATTAAAGAAACACTGAAAAAGAAAAATAAATAAAACATGTGTGTGCTTAAAACAACACTGTAAAAGGCACAATTTTAGAGATCGAACGCTGTTAGAACAACCCGATACCACATCAGTTTGCCAATGAGACCGTGACGTCTCGTTTTCTTACAGCGTCGATCTACCACACACTTTCAATTTTGTGTACTTCGTGGAGCAAGGGTCTTAAAGTAGAAATTGTAAATAAATACTTTTATTTTCGTCTTTGAAACGTAACTTACTGTTTTGGAAGCTTCGAAGGTCCCCCCGAGAACCAAAGAAAAATCTTTATGGCCTTTAAAATATGTAAGTGATTTCAGTGTTGTGGAGAGACTCCAAACACTATCTTTTGGGGACCATAAAAGATGACCAAATATTACCATATGCTCTGCGTGTGGCTTTCCAGGATCCTGATTAAAACAAATCAGGGCTTTATGTCAATGATGAAGTAAAAATCAGTAAGGATAAAAACAGAGAAAGAAACATTTCTCGTAACCCCACTCAATAAAAAATGGCACAAACATGCGACTTGTGATAGCGTTATGCAAAAGATCCAACGAGTCAAATTTTTATTACATTTTTGTTTGAATTTGCTAAAAACACGAGTTTTAATTAGTAGATAAAAAATATACAGTACGTCACTTTCAGTGTAATGATTTTTTATGTGGTTCAATATTATCAGGTCAATATCTTACGGGCTTTAACCAGTTTGGCTGTCATTAACACATATTTTCTTTTTAAGACTTCGTGTCATGCGCATTTCCGATTTTGTAATTTGCAATTGGCGTGCGCATGCCACAATGTGAAATCCCAAAACGCTTGATTCAAATTGTTTCACTTTCCGAATTTGGGATTGTTTCTCTTTCCTTTTTTATCGTTATTGTAAAAATCTTACTTCCTTTTTTCCTCCCCAGTATTTTAATTGGTTGACGTAAATCAAAAAAGTTTTACTCAAAGCAAATTAGATAAAAATTTAATAGATACTAATGGACTAAAATTAATAATAAAAATGTCTTTTCCTTCTACACTATTGTTTATTATACAATAAATTACGTCTCACAAACTCGCTTTACTCTCAGTTTACATGAGTAACGAAGCTAAACGAGCTGCTAGAT
The DNA here is from genome assembly GCA_019359885.1 of Listronotus oregonensis. NCBI lineage: Eukaryota > Metazoa > Arthropoda > Insecta > Coleoptera > Curculionidae > Listronotus > Listronotus oregonensis. The sequence goes on along the minus strand of JAHBCN010009326.1, from coordinate 20,264 downwards.
GGTCTTATATTATAGCCCAGTAATGTCATTCCTTCACGTTTCTTGGCCCTCAACATCATTAATTATTATTTCAAAAGGAAAGTTAGGGTCATTTAGGATACAAATTATATCTTGTAATATTAATGTAGCTCGCTTGCTGGGCTTTGGTCCTTCGCAAGGATATTTGGACGTTTTTGTTCTCGAAATTAAATTATTACCGTTTTTATCTAGGGCATGATTGCGACAAAAGAAAATAGGCTTTAAGACTATGTATAGAGACAAAAACTCAAATAATATTTTCTGTTACACCAAAAAATGGTTTTTGGAACCATTTTGAGGATGTTTGTCAAAATGTAGTAGACAATGATTTAGTGGTGACACTAAATAAATTCCATCTTCCATTGTCTTTATTTTAATTATTTACGCAACCTGACGGGTAGTTCTATATCTATCCCTTTTTAAGAGTAAAATAAATTAATTTTCAAAGCTAGCTTATATACTAGGGTTCTGTCTAAAAGGAGCTTTCACTTGTAATGGGGCTGGGTGCAGTGAAGCGTGAGGTTGTTTACTCAGGACGTCAGCATTGGTGCGCTTTAATAAAACCTCGTTACGAGTGAATGCTTTACCCAAGTATATAAGATAAGTTGCTTTAGGAATTAATTTAGTTTACACTTGAAAATGCCCGAAACGTTGTGTAAATGAAATAAAGACAATGAAAGTTTCAGTTTCCTTTAGTGTCAATTTTGAGGATGTTTGAAACCAAAAACTAGTTTCTTAAAGTTAGACGCGTCAGAGCAAGCAAGATTTGAATATGTATATGTATAGCAAGTGAAGTATGCTGAAATCAATTAGTGGTAAAAACCATTTTACTTAAACTAGTTAAAGTTCGAGTAAGACAGGATATCCAGTGTTGTACATAAAATAACTTATTGTAAATTCCTACTGTCGGTAGGTTATTGACATTGATGTCAATTTAAACGTAGAGTTTCTTTTAAGTTCATATGCAAAGGGGAGATTTAAATTTAGTACCCACTAAAATGTATAGCAAATGTTTTAACAAAATTATTAAAATTTATTTACGATTTACATTAAAAAACATTTTACAAGTATGTTTGTTTTATATTAGAATAGTCTACGAAGCCGCGAAGGCCTAAATCCTAAATATACTGTGTGACATAGAAATTGCAACACTCAGTAAATGTAAGTATATTTTATTAATATTTTGAGAAATAATTTTGGCAAATAAGAATAACAATTGATGGTATTGTCAACAAGAAAATAAAACCAAACTCTCAAAAAATCAGTAGTAGTTGCGCCACCATGTAATTTTTGACATTCTGTAACTCTTCGTTACATACTGCAAATCAGATGATATATTTGCCTGTGGTATGGTCTCCCAGGACAATTTTACTTCATGACGTTAACTTTGTACATCCAGCACAAGATGTTGCAACTTACTTAGCCTCCTACCCATCATGTCCCATACATGTTCAATAGGCGATAGGTCAGGTGACCTTGCAGGCCATGAAAGAAGAGTTACGTTGGCTTGCCGGAGGAAGTCTCTTGTAACTGCAGCTGTGTGTGGTCTAGCATTGTCCTGCTAAAAAATTTGGTTTTGCAGTTGTTGAAGGTATGGCAACGCAACAGATTATAACAAATTGTTATTATAAGACTGAACGTTTATAAAATTGTCAAAAAAAAATAGAGGTGATCTGTTCCCCAATTTTATGGCCCCCCTTTTTTTTAACCTTTTAATAAGCGCAGTCTCGCGCTCTACGCAAAATTAAAGTTGTCGTCTCAGTCGTCGTCTTCGACAAACTGTAGCCATACGTTTAAATTCTTCGATAAATCGATCTTAAGAGTGCATTTACCCCACACCGAAAAGGGGCGGGCGGGGCGCGGAGACAGGGGCGGTGATAAAAAAGTCCCACTACCAAATTTTTTTAAAACCACATTAAAAATATTTTATTTTATTTAGGTTCTTCCAAATTGTGTATCGATGCGTTGTTTTTCCCCATTGCAAGCCTACAGGAGAAAACCTTTTTTTGGTAACTTTTTTTCACTTAAATGAATAAATTAAACCATTTTAAAAATAAAAAATTTTTAACCCCCTGCTGTAACGGTTTTTTTAAATATGAGTCGAGTTATCGGGTTTTGTATCTAAAAAACCCCTTTTTTTGGGGGACTTTCACCAAAAGGGAAAATTTAAAACAACCAAATTTTAAAAGCTATTACAGCAGAAGCCTAGATTTAAGTGTTCTTTATATAGTTTTTAAAAATATCGATAACTTATACCGTTTTGAAAAACATTATGCCCCGAATCCCAAATTGGATCCAATTTTCGCGGCGCGAATGGACTCTTAAGGATATTTATCGATCCGTAGCTACTCTCCACTAATGTCCTATTGCGCTTGTTGTGCTGAAACGGTCTCTAATGATAAATGACACTAACTCTTAAATCTGTGGTTCTTTTTGCCCCAGTTTAATGACGGCTGCGATGTATAGACAACTCTTGCCAACATCGCATCGCTGTTGTAGCATCCCGATTAACGATTCTTCCAATTTTCCGAAATGATATTCCACCCTCTCGTAGACCTTCTATTTTACCTCGTTCAAATTCACCTAATTAACGATACACGGCAGTCCTCACACAGGAAGCATTGCTAAAAGATGCTACAGAAGCAATAAGTCTGAATGAATCTAAGCAAATCCAAATAAACAACTGATAATTAAAAGTAGTCATATTTTTTGTTAAATAAAAAAAGTATTCTTAAATAAATTGAAACAAAAATGTTATCGTTTGCTACACTTCATAAGAGCAATTAACCGAGAAAAATTATAAGTATAACTTAGCATATTTTGGGTGTTGCAATTTCTAGGTCACACAGTATACGTACGTTAATGCCTCTGAGCAGAAGCCTTGGGGAAATTTATAGAAAACAAGAAAGGCCTTATAGCTTGTTGCTAAGAGTTGTAAGAGACCAGTAGGGGCTCTTAACGAAGAGTTTAGAGTCGCCAACCTCACGGACAAAAAATCATAAACGTACAATATATTTTTACATTCTATTTGTATATCTACTATAAGTATATTAAATAAATATACACTCAAAGGTAAATAATTATATTTATTTAAAAAACTATAGGTGTAAAGTCAAAAGAAAATAAATATTTCAAACAAATTATACTGCACAAAACAACTATGTTTCTACCGGGCAACCCTCGCATTATACCGTTGACTCATTTTACCCTGTAAACATATACGAGATCTGTTAAAATCTGACTTGTAGCTGTTTTGGGACTTGGAGATATTTTTTGTCGCCGATTAGCTATTACTGTGTTTATTTTTGCCTTTGGGTTTAAAACAATAAAAAAAATCTGTGTAAATGGAGCTAGAAAAAAGAAACTGCTCAACAAAAAGACCGTACCATTTAATTTTTAGACCCAATTTCAAACTGCTGTAACTTTTTTAAAAATTAACTTTTTTGAAAATCTAAAGGAAGTTTAAAACCGCGCTTCTTCTACTTTAAGCTTTATTGCATTTAGTTTTAGTAAGATGAATATTATCATGATGTACAGTGTAATCAATAGAGTGCTGCAAAAAAACAAAAACTTCAAGTGTGTCCCATTTCAGTGGTAATTTTTTTTGGTCTTTATAATATAGATTGTAACAAGGTCATATCAATTCCGCTTATGCCATTTTAATTGAGGACCTCTGGCTTGGATACATTCAAACGTAAATTTGGATAATCAATTCTTTAAAATGCTATAACTGGAAAATTGATTGACGAATTTCAACGAGTGTTCCATATTCGAAAAGCTCATTTCGTGTAGATTTTTTATGTCCTAAGCACTTTTCGATAAGTTATAATTTTATGAGTATACGCGGGGCCAACAAATACCAAAAACGTAGCTGATTTAGAAATCCTAAATATAGGGTAAATTATTGAACGCCAAAATAAGTTTACAGGCACTTAAGCATAAATTAATTAACGGTAGAAATCGTTTCGAGATATTGACATAAACTTTAACTTGGCCATTTTTAAAACAAAACACTCACATATGGACTCTTTGGCGTTCAATAATTTACTTTATATTTAGGATTTCTAAATCAGCTACGTTTTTGGTATTTGTGGGACCTGTATATCCATAAAATTGTAACCCATCGAAAAGTGCTTAGGACGTAAAAAATCTACATGAAATGAGCTTTCCGAATAGAAACACTCGTTGAAATCCGTCAATCCATTTTCCAGTTATAGCTTTTTAAAGAATTAATTATCAAAATTTGACGTTTAGAAGTGTATCAAAGCCAGAGGTCCTCAATTCAAAAACTGGCATAAACGTCTAGAGATATTGATATGACCTTGTAACCCATATTATAGCGACCAAAAAAATTACCACTGAAATGGAAACACTCGAATTTTGTTTTTTGCAGCACTCTATTGATCACCCTGTACATCATGATAATATTCATCTTACTAAAACTAAATGCAATACAGGTTAAAGTAGAAGAAATTCGGTTTTAAACTTCGTTTTAGATATTAAAAAAAGTTAATTTTTAAAAAAGTTACAGCAGTTTGAAAATGGGTCTAAAAATTAAAGCAAGGGGTGGCAAGTTATGTTAAAAATAGAGGCAAGACTGGATTTACAAATATAAGGTTTAGTTTCAAATGTAATTTCAATCCGTTTAAACGTCTAAGAAAGTTAAAAAATCTTATTTAAGGCAGATGCATCGCTTACGCACACTTTTCTAAAATTAGTTCAATCTATAATACGTAATAAAAGATACTTAAAAATACATAATATCCGCCCCTGGTTAACTGATACGAATCACGTCCCCCTGCTGATTGCATTCGCCTTAATTGCGAACACAACAGGAGAAATTTAATGTCGTTGGTCTAAAGTCAGGGGAATTATTCTTGTAGCATTATCTGATTAGTCATAACGCTTTAAACTTAATTATTATTAATTATAATTCATGTTTAACATTCAATGAAGGTATATCGATGTGGTGCGTAGAACTAAGTAAAACCATTTTTAATATTAATTTATGTAATTTCTACACACATCTTAACATATTTGTCTTATTTCTTTTTGTATCAATGTATCTTTTATTTAAAAACCAAAAAACCAAAATTTTTAATTGAATCAACAGATTATTAAAAGATTTAAAAAAATTAGATAAAACAAGTAAAACTATTTGCTTTGTATAATTGTTTTTGCATTAATAAAAATAATAAAATATATACTATGTGACCTCAAGGAAGGGTAAAGTTTGTAACTTTTTTTCTTATTTTTTTTTATTTAATTTTTTTAATATATAACATATAAAGAATAATGTATTAAAATTTGACGTCAATCGAAGCACAATTGACGGATTTATGATAGTTTTAATGACCGTTGCTCGTAAGCGTACAAAACTGTAAATTGATTTTTTCTAATTGCGTGCGCAAAGTACTTCCTTTGAGCACGCAAATAAGTGAGCAAAGTTTAACTTTGCGCACGCATTTTCGTTCTGCATATTTGCCGTATTTATGGTCGATTTTTTAATGTATTAATGACTTCTGGATGAAATAATATTAAAAAAAAAGGGTTCTACATATCCTTTTATTGTGCTTTATTAAACTTTAGATACATTTGGCGCTTGGTAAATATCCCATATCAATTTTCTTTATTATCATTTTAATATTTTTCAAATGCACCATGTATTTCATAGACACCATGCTAAACAATAAAAAATCAAAGAATTTTTCTAGTTGTCACGGAAGCATTAGAAAATTCGGTAAAAAGTTTAAAATAAGTTACTAAGAATGGAGGAAGAATTGCCAGACGATGTTTTAAAAGCCGCAAGTTTGGCCAACTTAGAGCTCCTGCCGGCAAAATCAAAAAAAAAAGTACGAGAAACAGTATAATTCATTTGAAACATGGTGTGAAGAAAAAGGCTCCAGAACTTTGAAAGAGGCGGTACTTTAAGCCTATTTTCTCAAATGAAGCAAGGAATTTAGTCCAAATACTTTATGGTCGAAATACTCCATGCTGAAAAGTATTTTAAAGATCAAGAAAAATGTAGATATCGGCAAGTTTTATAATTTAGCAGCATTTATTTAGAAACAAAATGTATGCTTTCGGCCAAAAAAGTCAAGGATTTTTTCAAAAGAAAAAATATCTACATTTATTAATGAAGCACCTGATAAAATATATCTTTTGATAAAAATTGCGACCATTTTCGGACTTGCTGGCGCCTGCAGACGAGAAGAACTCGCAAAAATGAAAACATCCTACCTCGAGGACAAAGGCAACCTAATTGTTGTGAAGATTCCAGACGCAAAAAACTATACCTCACGTACTTTCGTCCTGTCTGAAGAGATCAACGACGGAAAATATTTGTTCTTATATCGGAAGTATACAGCATTACGGCCACCGACAACACATCAACGGTTTTTCGTATATTTCAAAAGGGGAATTTGCATACAACAATGCGTTGGGATTAATACATTTGGGAGGATGCCTTCTGAGAAAGCAGCATTTTTAAAGTTGCCGAATCCAGAGCTATATACCGGCCACAGCTTCCGGCGATCTTCTGCAACGTTATTTGCAAATTCCGGAAAAGAACTATAAAGCGGTTAGGCTGTTGGAAATCGACAACGGTAGCCGAGGGATACATTGAAGAATCAACAGGCTACAAAAAGGGATTAAGTAAAAAATTTTAAACTGCAACAAGCCAAAAACTCTCAAGAAACCAGATGAAATGTCCTGTTCAATCAGCTAAAACATAAGATTTCGTCTTAACATCGAGCAGAGAACCATCATCGACTTTCCTAAGAAATTATTTAAAATCGGCCATAAACCTTTAACATGCAACTAATTGTACTTTTAACATTAATATTGCTAATATAATTAATAATATTTTTTTTTGTATAATCAGTTAAAATAAAAATTTAATTATTTACTTTGGATTTTTAATTTTTACTGAAATATTTGTATATTTCTAATAACCATATTCTTTAATAAAACTCTCGTAGAAAAAGTATTCGCAAGTAGAAAAAGTATTGTTCCTAATAATTGCGCAAAGTGACTTTTCCGCACTTAAAGCTTATCCGAACTCCGCTTCGCGTCGTTCGTCTAACTGCTTTGGCGTGCGGAAACGTATCACTTTGCGCACTTTTTAGGAAAATAACTATTCCCAAACATGTAATTTTTAAAGTCGGTGACCACCATTCCGAGAAAACTACTAAACTGATCGTTTTAAAAATGTGTACACCTATTTTACATACAAATAACTATCAATTGACAACAAGTTTTTTTTTTATTTTAATTAGTATTAATCTTAAAATAACAAATAGGTCGATTTTATTGTTAAAAAATCGACATTTCAACTTGAACAAACTTTACTCCCCCCTTAAAGTCGGTAGATTGAAAATTAAATTTATACGGGTTCCTTTAAGTATTGGTATTGTTGGTAATGAGAAAGCAGACGTTGCAGTTTGTTGGGCGGACCGAACTTTACAAGCACAGGTTATGCAACGCCTGGCAGTAAATGACACTAAACTATTGTAAAAAAGTCACATTACTAGTACGTGGCAAAAAAGTGGCAATTGACTTTAAAAGTGTTACCCTGGCCTAATATTTTCGCTAAAAGAGGACAAATTAAACACATAGGTATCCCAAGACGCCATTAGATTACCGGGGCTATACAAACCCTATGGGCTGTTTGGGCTACAGCCCAGGGGCGCCGATACTTAAGGGGCGCCACGCACGCAAAGATGAGGAATTTTTAAATATTATTAAATCTCCATATTTCAATTTGGAAAAGGATAAAAACACACCTTCAGTAAAACCGCTGAGTGAGGTAGCGTTTGGGGCTCGCGCTCGCACTTTTCGTGCATTTTAGAGATAAGCTTAAAGGCGATTTTTAGGTCACCGGTATATCGGTGACGATGACTTATAAGTCGCCGCTTCTTTTAACGGCGACTTAAGTCGCTTTTTTAACCAAAAGTAGTTATTATTGGGGTTTACAGGGTATTATCTTGGGTTCATTCGATAGTAGAAGCTAATAAATGTAACAAAAGTTGTTAATAAATTTAACGTTAATAAACTTTAGAGGTCGGTAATTTATAATAAATTCAAAATTACATTATTTTAAAAAGACTCAAAAATACCAATATTTCTATTTTATTTATTTCCATGATCATAAGATACAGAAAAAAAGCGGAACTAAAAACTAACAAAAAAGTTAAATGTTTTCATTTGAATTTGAAAATATGAGCATGCTTGCCTTCTTTAAATTTATTCTATTTCAACGTTCTGTGATTATTTGTCCCGCCTTTGAAATAGGTCGTTCACATGGAATCGAGGTAGCTAAGGCACAAAAGATATCCCGAAAAAATATGGATCAAGATTGGATAGTAATACTTGTTATCACTACACCATTCGCATGGATTTGAATGCCACACTAAAGCAAATTTAAAGTATATTTGAACTTAAATTATCGCTTGAGAATTTGCTGTTGGTTTTGCATTCGTAGAAACAGTTTTTTTAAAGCTTCTCACACGGATAGTTCTTCATCGGTATCGGAATCGCCATCATTACCACTCTGTCTCTTTTTTCAGCAACCGTGGTTCTTTTCTCTTTAACCGACTGACACTCGTTATAGTTACTTTTTTCTTTAAATTAGCTGCCAAAGATTCGCCAGAAAACGGTAATAATTTAAATATTGGATCTAAAAATGCAAATGTATTGCTGAGCTCGACGTTTTTAGACCTTCCCAAGAGACTTGAATTGCATACCGAAACCAAAGATGTTACACTCAACATGTTGGGTGCCATACTATCAGTGGTATTCCAAAACTTGTTGCAAAATAATATACTAAAACCATAAAATCACGAAGAATATACCGGACATGGGCTAAGGCGTTCTTCGGCTACCATGTTGGTAGAAAGCGGCGAGGATTTGCTCACTTTGAAAAGACACGGAGGATGGCTTTCTTCCAATGTAGCAGAAGGATATACGGAGGAGTCCATACAAAGAAAAATTGAAGTATCCCAAAAGTTGTTTAGGCCTTGTAACTTGAAAACTACAAAATCAGTAACAGTCAATCAAGAGAACCAAAACATACACGAACACTCTGCTTCAACATCTTTAGTTTAACAAAAAGAAATACAAAAGGGATTGAGCTTCAACAATAATACGAATTGTACAATAAAAATAACCATCAATCATAACGGTTCCGTCCAAAATTAATTTTCTTAGATTTAATTAACTTGTATTTTTTTTTGTTAATTTGTTTTACTGTTTTAAAAATAAAAATAAATAATCGAAATTTGTTAAATAATTTTTTGCGATTTTTTTGTTTATGTTGTTTTCAGGTACCTATGTATAATAAAAAATATCGTTCATTAAACGTCCAGAAATTAATTTTTCCGTTCTTGCATGACTTCCCGTGTGAGGCGCAGCCGAATACGAGAATTTTTCACGCGCGCACGGAAAAGTCGTCATTTCCGTAGTGGTAATGAAATATACTATTTTAGAGACATGCGTTACCCTAGTAATTCATAGGTTTTCAACAGTTCATCTTTTTTAGTCTTCATCTCTTTTGTTGCCCAGAAATCCTTTCTCTACATGTACAAAACACGTCCAAGCTGACAATTCCTTTTCATTTAATTGTTCTTGAAAACAGAGATCATCTAGAAGCCGCCTTATCTGAGGTCCAATAAATATGCCTTTTTTTAATTTTGCATCACTGTTTTGACAATCCTAGGTCACGTACCAAGTTATTTAATTTATTCTGAGTTTTTAAGTAAGGTTCACTGGTAGTTGGTAAAAATGTTGGGTCACAACTGGTGTTCTCAGGAAGTTGTAGACCAGATTATGATGAAGAATTAGAATCACTGGGAAACACGATGTTCAGGTTTAAAGGCGCGGTGCCGGTAGTCCCTGGCAATAAGGAACTGGCTTTAACGCAGAAACCAAATTTGTATAATCTGTTTTGTCTTAATGCTTTTCGAAAATATCTTCTGTTTTAGTGATGCAAAATTAGGAATCACTTACATGATCAGCAGGTTCTTGCCATACCATAGGAACAGCAAACGGCATATAATTTTTCTTGCGATGAGAAGTCCATTTTTTTATCTTAATCCCCAATTTGGCACTTAATATATAAAAAATAGCATTTTCTGACTTCCTCAGATATAAATCTAGCTTGGGACTTTATATTATATCGTCCACATATAAACCAAAACTTATCGGCTGGATTTTTGCAATATCGGCGCCTCAAACTTGCCATTTTATATCAAAATCGACCTAAACACTTGACTGTACTGAAAACGAGACAGAAACCAACTAAACTGCAGAAAACAATAAAACTTTTAAAGGTTCGTACAATACTGTGAAAATAACTCCTCTGCGGTCTTGTTGTATTTTTCGGTCCTAAGGCAGATAAAAATGATTTCAAAGATCGCATTATATAAAAGAGAAGCAGGTACTTAAAATGGGACGTGCTGCATTCTTATCGATGTTACAAAAATGATGTCGACTTGTGTAATAATTTAATGTGAAATGAATGAAAAGAGTAAAGATAAAGATTCTTAGATAAAAACAATGGGCACGAGAACGTTGCAACCCAAATGGTAAACTACGAACCTTTACATTATTAATTGGTTATATGCGTTAGTAATGTAATATTGTTTTGTGCTAATATAAGCCGTTATTCTCTATTAAACTTGGTAGTAACACAATAATTATTAACCCTAAAATAAACAATTAGTTTAATCAACGTTTGTACATACACACAGAAAAGCTTTGTTTTGTAGTCTGATATCCGGTATAGTTTCGGGCTACGCGTTATAATTATATTTTCACATAATCAACATTGGAGTGTTTTTGATAATGGTTTTAAAACTTAAAAATCTTAATATTTTCGTATATAATAAATAAAAAAAGTTTCGGTTTTATTAAGATACATGTTTCTTTTTTAAACTAGCCAAAACTCAGGTTTCTGGGGAGAAAAGATGTTAAAATTTGATCATTTTGAAAATTCCGTATACAATTGTTAATTACAAGGGTATTATCCAAGTTGCAGAAACACATCTTGTAACCTAGAAGCTATTTTTCCATGCCATGAGTACGCTAACATTCCTTCTAAATTTTTATAAAATAATACAAATTTATATTTAAACAGTAACTTTTCCCTATAACCGTGGCAACACTGCTAAAGTGTAAATAAAATTTCTTTACCAATCTAAAAATAACTAAACAAGCAAACCGAGTTGATTTCGAGCGCCACAGCCGCGCTCCGGCCTGACTGCATAACTCCGTGATGACGTAGCGCGTCGACGCATCGAACGAGAGCTCGGGACCTTCGGATGACGCAAAGGGACAGGGGTTGCGGAGATGAGTAGGAAATAGAGAAGGCTCGACCAGCGTCGTGAAGATTAATTTCAGTAAGATAAATTGCAGCAAAACGTGCACATCGTCTGAAAGTGTCTTTAACATATCGGGCGACGTGCCAAAATGTTTTCTTAAATATTTGATGAAAATTTCAGTTTTCCATGGTAGTGCAATACTACTGTCTTCGTGTTAGTGCCAGAAATTTGACTAGCACATCTATTTCTGTAACTAATTTAAATTGTAAGGTTTCGTACAAAGTGTACATTTTTAGGCTAGTAGAGCTACTCAAATATTTCTCATTGTCGAATTTAAATTGACATACTCTACGTAAAGTAAAATAAGCATCAATATTTTTAGTTTAAAATTTATAATCATTAACATTTTTATCTTTTATATCTTTTTATTATGAAAAGCTAATCTGTCTTGCAATATTAATAACAAAAAACATGAAAATATATATTATAAGTATTAACATCTTTATAAAATTGATCTATTGTTAAGTTTTATAAATATAATATAAATATTTCTATTAAAAGTATAAAAAGAAATTTTAAAAAAATCAGTTTTCAAATATGAATCGTTACAAAAAAATGGATAGTGGATAACCAAAAAATAAACGGAAAAATGATGGATGACCGATATCTATTATTCAATAAATCGGACATCTTAGACAAGTAGGCAGGTGGCGGAATTTCACGACTTTTGATCTTGCGTCCGGTTTCCCTCAAATCGAAATGAATACAAACTCTTTGAAAAAAAAGAACCACACAAAAAAGGCATCCGGTCTGAAAAATGCCCTACTACTTTTCAAAGAGTAATGGGCAATATCTATAAAGACCTGCAAAATAAAGTTAGTTTAGTCTACATCAGTGGTTCCCAGCCAGAGGGTCGTGGCTCCCCAAGAGGGTCGCTGACAGTTTCCTATTTTTAAGAAACAAAAACCAGCACAGATCCAATTTTTCTCCTTTTGAAATCAATAACTAGCAAAGCAAACATTCTTTAAAATCGTTTTCCAGGACTTATATTGTATTTAAAAAGAAATTGTCAATGAAATGTCGCAAAAGTTCATGACTTTTCAAATGCTGTGAAACTCGCTTAAAACATTAAAAGCTGGATCTTACTGGGTCTTTTTAGCAGCAAATAAGCCATAGTGCAAGCATCGTACGAAATTGCTCTCGAACCGCTACAAATAAAAAGCCTCATACTATTGCCGAAACGCTTATTATATCTTGTTTATTAAAGTCAGTTAAGCTGATTCTTGGAGAAGCGAATAAGATGAAGATGCGGAATATATCTTTGTCCAACAACACAATTCCAAGACGCATTTCAGATATGTCAGCAGATGTGCTTGAGCTAATAATAACTAAAATTAGAGGATCTCCTCTCTTTTCTTTTTAACTTAACGAGTTTACAGATGTCAGTTCGACCGCGGTATGCGTAAAGGCATTTTTCCTCTCCTCAGCAAGAAAAAAAAAAGGTTACTAGGTACGTACAATTTGCTTAATAAGTAATTTCTTGCCCAAAACTAAAACAAAAATATTGTAAAAAAGTAGGTCAAAAGCGACCCCATTTTTTAGGTGTGGGATGTTAAGGAAACATTCTCAGAGTAAATTTTTTTTTTATGTCTTCAAATTGGGTTTTTCGATTTAAATGAAACTTGATACAATTAGAACATTGACTAAAATACATCTTCTATGATATACTTTTTAACTATTATGGAGTAGTGACGTAGCTTCGAGCAGTTTTATTATTTTTATATATTTAATATTGATATCAAATCTAAGTTTTCAAAAAAAAATCATTCAAACCAAAAAAACAGAGTTAAAAAAAGAAATAACAAGTCTGAAAATGGTTCTTTTACAACCTGTATCTTAAAAATTTCCGTTTTACTCTAGATTTATATAACCCTTTTGTCTTATTTTTGGCCAAGGCATCTTCGATTAAGTATGTTAATTTTAATTATCCTGTGTATTTGATGCGATTGAAAACGCCATAAAAAACATACCAGACCACATGAAACCAGAGTAACCGTAAATTTTATGTATCAAGACCAGCTCGCAGATGTTACACCTACAAGGTAGGGAAAATGAGATATCCTAAGAGAATATTAACCATCTCATTAAAATAAAACCCAAAAGTGTTAATAGAATTAAAAGTTTTCTATAAACTTAATTTTAATATGGATTATACGGTTTAAGTAAACACCTAATTAGCTTGGTCTGTTATGTGCGTTTTATTAATATTTTACCTTTTTGCTATTAGCAGAGCCATATTTGAATAAATTTTTAAAAATTCCCATTGGTCATCAATACTTAGAGGTCCTTTCCTCTTTTTTTTTGACTTAAAAATAAAATAATAAAATAGATATAAAACATTGGACTTTTTACAAAATCGTGCACACATAAAAACTAGAGTTAGGTTTGTTTCTGATGTCTCACGTGGACATACTTCATGTAGATGTTCCGGAAAACCTAAATATTACTGAATTATTAATACTCATTACAGACCACACACAAATGTATATTACAATTTGGTTCATATTTATCAAAGGTATAATTAAATGACTTTTCATTATTTAATAGAGTATGGCAGACAGTTTATTTATTTATTTTATTTTATGTTCTATGTGATAAGCATTGAAAACACAGTACAGAAAGTTAGTGCAAATATTTTAATTACTGGTATTATTTAGTGTTGTTTATTTATATATAATAATAATAATGACAAAGATTTACGTAAAATAATATTGTACGAATAATTTTATACAGTTTTATTTTGATGATATACTTTTTTACTATTATGGACTGGTGACGTAGCTTTGAGCAGTTTAATTATTTTTATTGTATTTAATATTAATATCAAATCTAAGATTTCCAAAAAAAAATTAAAAAGAAAAAACAGAGTTAAAAAAAAAGAAAATAACAAGTCTGAAAATGTTTCTTTCACAACCTGTATTTTAAAATTGCCGTTTTAGACTTAGATTTATATAAAATTTTTGTCTTATTTTTGGCCTAGGCATCTTCCATTAAGTATGTTAATTTGAATTATCCCGTATATTTAAGGCGATTAAAACTCCATAAAAAACATACCAGACCAGAGTAACTGTAAATTTTATGTATCAAGACCATATTAACCTCCCACCATGGCCCCTACGATTTGTGGGACATTCTAGCTAGCAGATTGTTACACTTACAGTAAGCTTAATTCTAATAAGGATTATACGGTTTAAGTAGACACCTATTTAACTTTGTCTATTATTAATTTTTACCTTTATTGCTTTCAGCAGAGCATATTTAAATAATTTTTAAAAATTCCCATTGATCATCAAAAATTGGAGGTCCGTTCCTCTCTTATTTGACTTAAAAAATAAAATAATAAATAGATATAAAACATTGGATTTTTACAAATTACTGTGCACACATAAAAACTAGAGTTAGGATTGTGTTTGAGGTCTCACGTGGACATACTTCATGTAGATGTTCGGAAAACCTAAATATTACTGAATTATAAATAATCATTAGAGACCACAAACAAATATATATTACAATTTGTTTCATATTTATCAAAGATATAATTAAATGACTTTTCATTATTCAATAGAGTAGGGCAGACAGTCTATTTATTTATTTTATGTTATGTTCTATGTGATAAGCATTGAAAACACATTACAGAAAGTAAGTGCAAATATTTTAATTACTGGTATTATTTAGTAGTAATATAAATAATAAATCCCTTTGTTGTGTGTCACTCAAAAGTTTATTTATATATAATAATAATGACAAAGATTCACGTAAAATAATATGGTACGAATAATTTTATATCCAGTTTTATTTTGTTTAAATGTATAATAAAAAATATTTTACAAAAATAAAAATGATACCATAAAAAATATAGCATTTTATGATTAATCAAATAAATATAAAGGCAGAACTGTATTACTACTTAGGTAACTTAATTTTAAATAAAAATGTTAAGGCATCACAAACAACCGTTTTCTTGTGCCATTTAAAATGAAATAAAACATTCTAGGATGGCTATTTATTTTCAAGGAAAGACAAATATTTAATTTAACCGTTCTTCTTTTAAGAGTTTTACTGCCATTCGGCATACCTATAACTTTTTAACTATCTTACTTGTCTGTATATTCGAAAATTATGTTTATACATAACATTTTCGTTTTTATTCTGTTTATTTTCTGTTTAAAGCTATCCAGAGTAACTAGATATTAAAATATTGAAAAGTTTTTGTTGGGTAGTTAGCAAGTTTAAACATGTTCGACACGAAATAGGATATCACAGATAAGATATCTGTTTGCACACCAAAATTTACTTTAAAAACATTATATTCACCAAATAAAACATCACTGTTGCAGGAAGTAATTAGTAAATGGACTTGCTTAAAATAACCCCAAATGTTTGACAGATCAAGTACGTTCCAAAGATTTACTACTGACTATAGCTTATCGAATAAAATACCTAAATTCCAAACATTTAGTTTAATAGCATCAGTTAATTTAACTTCCAAACCAGATTAGGAGGGCCATTGATTAAGTAGCTAGTTAGTGTGTTAACTAATTTTATAGAACTCGGATAAAGCTCTTGAGATTTGTGTTTATAGAGCAATACTTATATATCATGATTAATTTTAATGATTGTCAGTAGACAATGCTTGAATTTTATTGAAATAATAAATTTGTACTATAATTTCATCTTATTTGGGGTACATTTGGACTTTTAAATAAACCCTTAGTGCATGTCTAATATACTCATTAGCTTATTGTACAATTGCAAAATATATTTTTTTCAAACGTCAGTAAATCCGTCATCACTCGACTGTGTAGGTGACCGCTAAGTATCATTTTTTCTGCGTCGGAGCTTTACTTTTCATTTTCCCGCCGGCGAAGGAAAATGTAAAAAATAATTATTGTTGACAGTGTCCACTGATAGCTTAATGTTACATTACTATAGCAACTATTCACCAACAGCGCCTTGCGAAACCACTTATCTTTAATAATTATTTCTATTAAAAAGTATATAAATAAAAAAGCTTTACTTTTCACTTTCCCACCGGAGGAGGAAAAAGTAAAAAATAACACAGGGTTACAAAAAAAAAGAAAAGTCATGCCCTTTCGAGGAAACTATGTAATCCTTAAGTATTTTGCCGCGCTGAACACGAATCTAAGATCCGGTTGGCCCCATTACGTCAAAGATTTTTTTTAACAGCGACCATAACCTCAAAATTCATGATATAAAAAATATGATATTCACTTGGTGTAAATTTTTTCAACGTTAACATTTTTGTTAAAATTTACTTTTGAAGTGTACAACTATTTTCCTAGTTAAATGATACTTCCTCGAGGGATTTGGGCCAAAAAACATAACCTAAAAATACCTCATATCGAAAATACAGTATCCCTTTGCTAAAAGTGATATCAACTTTGAATGTTTTGATGGGATTGCACATTTTGAGAAGTTTTTATTGTTTTCCGTATTTCCTCCCTTCGATGATACTCTCCTGATGGATTTCGACCGAGAAACATAACCTCAAAAATACATGTTATCGAAAATTCATTGTCTTTTTGCTAAAAGTAATTTCAGCTGCGACTTTTTTGTTGGAACTGCACAATTTGAAGAGCTTTTATTGTTTCTAGTATTTCCCCCCTCCGAAGGTATCTTCCCGATAAATTTGGACCGAGAAACATAACCTGAAAAGACTGTACTAGCGATAAAAAGGTATCCAGGTGGTATAAATGATGTCTACTTTCATTTCTTGGGTCAGTTCGGGTATCGTAATTGTTTTTCTACTCCTATATTAAAGAACCAATTACACACCGTCTACTTTATCGTAAACCTAATTAAAACACTATATGTAAGAAGCCAAAGTAAGGCAGTTACGTAATATATATATATATATATATATATATATATATATATATATATATATATATATATATATATATATATATATATTTTATATTTTAATATATATATATATATATATATATATATATATATATATATATATATATATATATATATATATATATATATATATATATATATATATATATATATATATATAATATATATATATATTATATTTAAAAAAATTAAAAAAAAAAAAAGTAAAGTTCCAAACGATTAGCCGCGAGTCCCCAAAATCTTGAAAACTTTCAATAGATTTTATAAAGCTGGCATGAAACAAATAGCATCGCCTTGAAAGCAAATTTTGTTTATTATTTGTATTTTACTTAAAGTTTACATAATCTTCTGCTTTATTTATAAAAAAATAAACATAAAGTCAAGAAAAGTATATAAACAACCCATTAACATTACACACCTTTCCTTTTCGAAATCGGTGTAATGGGCTTTTACCACTCCTTTATGAAATACTATTCCCCCCACGGACACCCTGGAGGAAGAGTCCCAAAAAAACATAACCTCAAAGGCCGTAATAGCGATAAAACGGTATGCAGTTGGAATAAATGATGCTACTTTCTTTTTTTATAAAGGGCAGTTCAGAGTGTAATATGTTTACCCACCACAGAAACCTTGGGCAGTTAATAGAGGTCAAAACATAACCTTAAAAGCTCGTGTAGCGATTGTTCGCTTTTTAAAAAAAAACTTATTATAAAGAATAATTCGGTTCAGCCCAAAATACTTAAGAATCAATATTTTTTAAAGGGTTTTTTTATAAACCTCTAAAGATGACAGTGTCCACTGACAGCTTAATTAATTTTTTTCCTTTAGAAAACGCCATCCAAAGATATTTTCTATATTTCCAATGCAGCAAAATAATACCGTCTTGTCTGTTTTGTGTGGTAATTAAAAATATTATTTTATATTTCATATTTGCCTTATAAACATTTTGATGCTTGCTATAAAAAACGCAATTAAAGACAAATAATTACTGGGAGGGCAAAAAATGGTTAATTTTTTTTTAAAAATTGTTTTTCATACTTTGTTAAATGATGAGCACCCTTCAATTAAATTATGAATTATGATATGACCAGATGAAAAGCCTGTATCCGCCAGGCAAGAGACAATATTAAGTAGCCTCTGTCTCCGTAAGACGCTTTCCGCGGCAAGGAAAAAACACTTTTTTGTCCTTTTTGTCCCGGGGCGAAATTAAAAAACGGGCTTCGTTAGGTTCTAGCCACTGCTAAAGACTACCAAGGCCAATTTTCATGAAGTCAATCCATAACCAGACTAGAGAACAAAAAATATATATATATATATATATATATATATATATATATATATATATATATATATATATATATATATATATATAATTATTATAAAATATCCACACAGCAAATTATATATATATTTAATAAATTATAACTAGTACTTAAGTTGCTAAGATATTTTCTAAATATTGCTATCTTTCATTGTACCTAAAATAATATTTTTTTTTTGTTTTGTTTCTATAAAAGACGGTTACACAATATACTATTTTTATCCAATTAGCCAAAGAAAAAGCGAGAAAGAATCTGATGATAATGATTAGAAAAGTTTTAATTAAAAATTTATCAGCAGTTGATTGTTTGTAGGCAATTACAGTAGACGAATATCCTAAAATTAAAAAGTTTGTTAATTAATGAATGAAATAATCAAAAAGCGAGCACAAACAATAGAAAACAATGTTTTCCTCTTATTTTATATAACTTGGTTTTTGTGCCCCGAGTGTTTAATTACGTAGAGAAAAATAAAGGAGCCTAAAAGCTACTTAATATTTTACAATATTGAACTAAAAGCGAATATTTGTTTTACTTTATTAAGCGTGCATGTTCCTATATATTTTATATTGGATGTAATCTCTATAGTTATTCGAGAAGTGTGTTTCTTGCAAAAAATAGTTAGAAAGAAGGCTTTGAAAAATATAGGCGATAGCTTATTTAATGCAAAATTAAAATCTAAAAAAGGAGTTATGAGGATTTTTTTGCCAAAAAAAAATGCAATTTTTATTGCCAAAAAACGAAAAAAAAGGCCATTTTGTTTTTTGATGATGACTCAAATATCATAAAAAATAGCAAATATTGCAAAAAAGATTCTTAAAAAGAAAATTTCCGATAAAAAAGTCCCAACGGCCGAAGTTCTCCATTATTTATAATTTTAATTTAACGCTGATAATGGGCCTACGCGCTACATTTTTAATGTTTTGTGTGGTAATTAAAATATTATTTTATATTTAAAGAAAAACAAAATCTGGATATAAAATTATACTCATAATTTATATTAGATGGTTCTTTGTGCTAACCTTTTTACTAAAAACACAATTAGATTAACACACTCGAGTTATTTCTCACATGACATAAAAAAAGAACTAGTAATTATATTTTTTTCCATTTACCTTATGTACATTTTGATGCTCGCTATAAAAAAAAACGCCGTTAAGTCAAATAATTACTGGGAAGGGAAGAAATGGTTAATTTTTTTTAACAAATTGTATTTCATACTATGTTAAATGATGAGCACCCTTCAATTAAATTATGATTATAAAAATCCAACTAGTACGTTGCAAGATATTTTCTAAATAAATTTCATTGTACCCAAAATAATAAAACTTTTTTTTTTTTGTTTCAAAAAACATTAAATATACTATTTTTATCCAATTAGCCAAAGAAAAAGCGAGAAAGAATCTGATGATAATGATTAGAAAAGTTTTAATTAAAAAAATTTATCAGCGTTGAGTTTGTAAATTACGAAACGAATACTAAAATTAAAAAAGTTTGTTAATAATAAATGAAATAACAAAAAAGAGCACAAAAATGAAAACAATGTTTTCCCTTTATTTTATATAACTTGGTTTTTGCCCCGGGTGTTTAATTCGTAGAGAAAAAAGAACCAAAAGTACTTAATATTTCACAATATTGAACTAAAAGCGAATATTTGTTTTAT
>JAHBCN010009325.1:0-35236 GCA_019359885.1 Listronotus oregonensis | reverse complement strand
ATTTTTGAGTAAATTTTCCATATTTTTTTGGCGCCCTTTTTTATAACTAAAAAATTTTGAAAATTTCTGTTTATTATTTTAAAGGGTTTTAAAAAATTAAAATAAAAACCCTATTTTTTAATAAAAGGGGTAATAAAATTTTTAAATTGGTAAAAAACCCCTGCGCATTACCTTTAAACAAATTTTTGGTTGGGGGTTAAAGTTAAATTTTTTTTTAAAAAGTTAATTTTTAAGTAAAAAAAATTTTTTCCTAAAAAAAGGTTTAAAGTTTTAAATTTTTTTTATAGTAAAAATCATATTGAACATCTTTCCCCCCTAAATTAACCTGTCATTCCCTCATTTCTAATTTTTTATTTTTTTTTTAATACCTCGGTTCAAACTAAAAAAAAGTTGAGAACCATCATAAAAATTTTAATAAATTAAGACATTAACTACGACTTGAAAAAAAATCGATTTAAATGAAAAAAAATTAAAAAATCTGGGAACCCCCAAAATTTTTTTTTGAAATTAGTTTAAAAAATTTTTAAAAATTTACCCCCCCTTCAAAAAATTAATCCCCTTCTTTAAGTTTTTTTAAATTTTTTTAAAAAAAAATTTGCCCTTTTTTAAATTTTTTGGCCCCTTTGTTAAATTTTGGGAGTTTTTGATGAATTCTGGATAAAAGTGGGGCCCCCCGGGCCCCCGGGTAAAAACTAAAAAAAGCCCCCCGGTTTTTAAAAATTTAATCCCCCCGGGGTCTGCCCCCGGGTACTGGAAAAAAACCCTAGGCTTTTTGGGGGGAACGAATTACCAGCCGCTATTGGAAAAGCCCCCCTTTTTTGAATCATGTTTTAAAGTTAGCCATTCATAAGTCCAAAATATTTTCCCCTGCAACCAACAGATGAAAATAAATCTATTCGCGCATTTTGAATTTAGTCCCCATCTTTTTTCCCCCCTTTTTAAAAATTTTTTTAGGTTTTCTGTAGTTATTTGAGCTCTTTGTAGTGTAGAATTAACATTTTTTGATAAAAAAATTTAACCCCAAAAATACTCTAATGAAAAAAAAGGGTTTTTTTATTAATTTTTAAAAAAGGGGATCGTAAAAACAAAGGGGGGTTTTTTAAAATTAAATTTAAAAAGGGCCCGGGGGGGGGGTTTTTAAAAATCTATACACCCTTATCTGGGAAGGGGGTAGAACCCATTTTTTACGAAATTTTTTAAAAAATTTTAAAAATTATTATTAAAAATTTTTTTTCCCCTTTTTTGGGATGCAAAAGTGATTTTCATTATTTTTTATAAAAATTTCTTAATATCTTTTTTTTTTAAATTTTTTTATTGGTAAATAATACAAATCTTTGATTTAAAAAAAAACTGTGAATTTTGGTGTAACTGATCTTTTCTAACAACGTTTCTTTTTTTTGGAAAAACGAAAATTGAATTTTAAAAGAAAGGGGGGGGGGGGGGGGTTTCGAGAAATCTTATGTAACCTTCCTGGGGGGGGAAGGGTCAAAAGTCGTCAAAATCATCCTTACGTAATTATTGAATCCCCCCCCAAAGAAGTTTCTACCATAGTGAGAGATTTTTTAAAACTTGAAAGGTTTTGGGGGTCTTATTCTATATAAAGTAGCTAACTTCCCAAAAAAAAGGAATATTTTAATCTTGTGACGTTCTTTTAAAAAAAACCTAAATTTCATAAAAATTTTACATTTTTAAAAACCCCACAAAAAAAGGGGTTTAAAAAATTTTAAATCTCCTTGAAACCACAAAAATTTTGGGGAAAACCTGTGTATCTTAAATAAAAACCTTTTTAAAAATTAAGTTCCCATTTTTGGAATGGACTTTTTCCCCAAACACTTCACTTTTTTAATTCCATCCAAAGAACAGTTGCCACTACTATTAAAAAAAAAGCTCTCCTCCTTCTCACCCAATGAGCTGTAGAGTTTTTTTCCCTTTTGATTTTTTGGGGAAGGTAATTTCTTTTTGGGGTTTTTTTAAAAAAAGCCAAGTAGGGGTATTTGGCTTTTGGGGGATTTTAAGAAATTCTTTTAGGGTTTTTTTTAAAAAAAAGTCTCAAAATTTTCCCTTTTTTTTTTCGTTTTTTTTTTTTAAAAAATTTTTTTTTTAAAAAAAGTAAATGTTTACTACTCCCTGTATAAGGTCCATTCGTATTTGTGAGTTCTATATGACAGAATTATTATACCACAACATTTTTTTTTTTAATTTTAAATGATTTTTGGGGAAAATTTTTTAAATTTAAAAAAATTTTAAAAATTTAAAAAAATTGTTAATTTTTTTCTTTAAAAAAAATTAAGAAAAAATTTGGTGATATATTAAAATATTTTTCCCCCAAAATAAAAAAAAAAAATTGACATTATAGGGGGAAAGCATCAAAAATGTTTCATTTTTTTTAATTATTCCCAGTTTAATCATTTTTAGGGAACCCATTGCCGATACTTTTATTTACATGTTATATTTAAAAAAAAGGGTTTTTTCCCCCCTTTTTTGGCAAATTGGTTCTCTAATTCGGTTCCCTACTATATGGAAAAAAAACCTTCCTATACTAACAGTGTTTATGAAGGTAGAATAAGGGAAAAGTAAAAATAAAAGTAGATAAATAAGAAAAATAAAAACCTTAATTATTTAAGCCGCCAGTCTTTAATATGCCTATAATGAAAAAAAAAGGGGGGTCAAAAAAACAATCCCTGGTGAAAAAAAGAAAAAAAAAATGGTGTTTAATGTCCTATTTGCAGTTGCGTCCCTTTTTTAAATTTTTTCAAAACTTTTTAAAATTTTCATATTTTTTTTTAATTTGGGGGGGAAAAAACCCTTTAAAAAAATTTTTTAAAAAAAATAATATAAAATTAAATTTCGTTGTTTTTTAAAAACAATAAGAAATTTTTTTGAAAAATATTTAACTAATTTTTTTAAAAAAATAAAAATATAACCCTTTTAAATTTTCCAAAAAAAATATTTTATCATCAGTAAAAAAGCCCTTTTTTTTTTTTAAAAATTTCCTTTAAATAAAGTACAAAAATTTTGGGGTTTTAAAAAAAAATTTTCCAGGGGTTTTTAAAATAAAAAGGGGCCGGCGGGCCCGAAAAATATTTTAACAGCTTTGGGGGGGAAAAAATTTCTTTGTGGGGCCCCGGGAAAAGCGGGAAAAATTTTTTTTAAAGGTTTTAAAAAGGTTTTAAAAGGGAACTGCACCTTGAATTAAAAAAAATAATGTTTCTATGGGGTTTTGTTTTTTCCCCCAAAAAAAAACCTAAAGGGGCCCCCGGGGAAAATTTTCCTTTTGAAAATTTTTCTAAAATCTAAAAAAAAAAGTGGGGGGGGAAATTAAAAAGGGTTTTCCAAAAAAACCCCCTTTTGGAAATTTGAAACCGGGGCCGATTTTTTAAAAACCCCCCATCGTTAAAAAAAAATTTTTGGTTTTTTAAATTTTAAAATTTTAAAGTTTTTTATTTTTACGCCCCAAAAAGTTTTTTTTTTTTCCCCCAAAAAAAATGGTTTAATTTTCTCCAATAATTGGTATAATTTTTTATATTAAAAAAGTAGCTAAATAACCCCCCCAAAAAACTTCAAAACCCCCAACTAAACCCCCCCCCCCTTTTCCTTTTTTGGCCAAAAAAAAATTTTATTTGTCAATATCTTGTAAAAAAAAGCTACAAAAACATAAATTATGTATTTTTAAAAAACCCTTTTTAAATTTTGGTTAAAAAAATTTTTTGTCTAAATGAAATATTTAAAAAAAAAAAAATCGAATTTTCAGGATTTTTTCCCCGGGATCCCCCTTAAAATTTGCTTTTTTGATTTAAAAACTCGTAAAAACATTAAGATGAAAAGATTATTTAACCTAAATTGAAAAGGTTTTTTAAAATACACAATTTTAAAGTTTTTTAAAAAAAAATTTTTTTTGCTTTTATATTTTGGGGAAAAGATAAACTTTTTTTTGGGTTTTAAAAAAGGAAGGGGAAAAAAATTTAAACGGTTTTTGGTTTTTTTATTTTTTGCTACTTTTTTTTTTAAAAAAAATTTTTCCAATGCATTTTAAAATTTTTTTGGGGGGAAAATTTTTTTGGAATTTAAAAAGCCCCCCGGCAGTAAAAAAAAAATTTTAAAAATTTTTGTTTATAAACTCAAAAACTCTTTTTTTTGGAAGGTTTGTTAAAATCGGGGGAATTTTTTTTAAAATAGGGTGTGTTTGATGGGAAAAAAACCCAATCTAAATTTTTTTTTTTGGGTTTGGGGGGGAAAATTCACAAAAATTTTTTTAGATTCAAACGGTTCGCCCCCCACCCTTTTTGGGGCTTAAAAAAAATTTTCCAGCTTTTTTTCTTGCCCCCTAAAACCCCCTGTGCGATAAAAATTTTTTTTAGACACCGGGGCCTTTTTTATTGCCCCCTTTTATTTGTCAAGATTTAAACTCTCCAGCCATTTCTAATATAAAACCTGTATTTTTTCCCATTTTTATCATTTTTTGAATTTGGAAAATGGCGTTAAAAAAAGCCCAAACGATAACACATTTTTGGGGGTTTGGGGGAAAAAAAAAAGTAAATAAAAAAAAAAATTTTGGGTTTTGAAAAATTTCCCCTAAAAAAAAAAATATTAAAAAAAGAAAAATTTTTTATATTTTAAAATTTTTAACCCCAAAACCGGGGATCCCCAAATTTTCCCGGAAAAAATTCCCGGGGCCCAGGTGTGACAGGAAAAAAATGGGGTTTAATTTCAAAAAATATTTAAAAAAGGGCCCCGTTTTTATTTCATTATATAATTTCTTTAACGGAAAATTGGGGGGAGACAATTTTGCGGTTCTGACATCACGGCAACCACTTTTAAATATTCCAAACAAATTTAATTTAAAAGTATTTTAACAAGTCTGAAATTTATTTATGTTATTTATTAAATTATTTTAATGTATATTTAATTTGTTAATAAAGGTTGCACTGTCTGCCGGGGTTTTTGTAACCGGAAAAAAGTCTGCCAAAATTAATATAAGTTTAAAATAGATTAATAAATAACATATATAAATTTTTTGGTTTGTTTAAAAATTTAAAAATTAAAAAAATTTTTGGAAATTCAAAAGTGGCTGCCGTGACGTCAAACCCCTTAAAAAATTTCTGCCATCATTATTTTTTGTTTTCCCCAATTATATAATGAAATAATGGGTTAAAATACTTTGAAATTAAACCAAATACCTATCACTAAAGGGTGCGAATCGAAGCCAAACATCGATGTTAAACATCGATGGCAACATCAAAGTTAAACATCGATGGCAACATCGAAACCAATCGATGGTTGCATATCGAACTAAACATCGATGTTTTTCACATCGATGGTACGATCCGGTGGGGGTTTTTCATGGTCTTAAAAATTTTTTAAAATCCATGGGTGCAAAAACCCAATCCAAAGGGCCGCCAAAAACCGCAAATATGATCCCAAAGGGGGCGGTTCGGGGCGAAAAAATTAAAAATATTCATTATCGAGGGGGCTACTTATTTTTGTCTAATAAATAATAATATTGAATTATATTAAATTTTAAAAAATGATATTTTTTTTAAAAAAATTTTTATTAATTTTGTCTTATAATATTAAACAAAAATTTCAGGTAATATTTATAAATAAAGTTCCAAAATTCAGTTTTTTCTTAACGCAGTTTAAAGTATTTTAATATTTTTTTTCTTTTTTAAAAAAAATTTTTTGAATCTTATATAAATTTAATTATTATTTTTTTATATATAAATGGGCAAAACCTGCTTTCCAAACTTTAGATGACAAAGAAAAAACCCCCTCATAACAATTTTTTGTATATCCTTAAAAATTTTTTGTTTTTTTTAAAAACTGTTCTTTTTTTCCCTTTGGAAAAATATTGATGTTAAAGGGAACTCGATGTTATCATCGATGTTTTGATACTGACCATCGATGGCAAAACATCGATCATTATCAACCAACCATCCATATTTTTTTCCATTGATTTCATCCGCATCCCTTTTCCCTTTTTTACCCCTTTTTTTGGGGTTAAAAATTAAATAAAAGGGGTTTTTAAAAAAATTTTTTTTTTCTTTAAACCCCTTTGGAAAGTCAATTTTTTCCCCAAAAATTTTTTTTAAACAACAACATTATATCCCTCCCTGGGGTTTTTAAAACCTTTTAAAAAAAACATATTAAATTTTATGATATTTATTTTTTTTTTATATAACTGCATAATATGCAGTCGTTTGGAAAAAACCTTTTTTTTTAAAAACCAAAAAAATAGGCACCTATGGGAAAAATTCAGATTTTTTTTGTCTTAAAGCTTGTAAATTTAAATTTTGAAAAATATCCCCATTCAAAATATATTCCTTTTAAAAATTTAAAACTTAGCAGATGGCTTTATATAAAAAAACGGTTTAAAAAAACAATTATTTTTTAATATATTATTTAATTTAAAGTATATTTTTAAATTTTTAAAAAATAAAAATTTTTGGGGGGGTTTTTTTTAACTCTTTTTTTTTGGGCCCCTCACAAAAAAAAACCCCAAAAAAAAAAATCAAATATTAACTATAGTTAGTAAAAATAAACATGCCCCAAAATTAAATAACCAAGAAAAAACAAATTTTTACAGAATAATACCAAATAAACCGAACAAATAACTTCAAAACAAGAAATAATGCAGAATTTAGAACGCACATTGACAGCAAATGCAATGGTATGTGATTTTTAAGAATACATTTTCAATCAGCCTGTATAATAAAGTGTCAATGTATCTTTTAAAGCGCTCGTAATTATTTAACCAAAATTGATCTATACTAGCATTATTTAAAAAAGAAATTGAATAAATTTTAACTCGTTTTTTAAAGTATACAAGAAAAGTCGGAAAATATTATTGATTAACCATGGGACACCAAGTATTTTACAGATATAAATTGGTCTTTTTGAGTCAATTTTAACAGTATATATTATGTGCTTATCTGTCAAAATGACAATTATATGAATTAAAATTTTTCAAATATGCAATGGTTTTTATAAAGCATTTATGATTTTTTTTTGATGTAAAACTATATTAAATGTGTCATATATTACAGAAAAAAAAATCAAAACACACAAAAAAAGTTATTTTGTAATTCTACAGGGTGAAAGCTCAAGAGCGCTATTCTGTTAAAACCAGATACCTCTTCGGATTGGATAGATATTTCTAAATATGGAATATTTTTATGCAATAGCTTCAAGTATAGCTTTAAGCTCTCATATAAGATTTTCCATAATAAGAAATGGTCCAATAGCATTATGGCCTAGGATGCCTACCCAAACATTCAGTTTTTGTGTGTTTCGACCATCCACCAAGGATTGACTGCAGACCAATATTAATTATTGCGTCTGTTGACATTATCATTAAACCTAAAAAAAAGCTTTATCGGAAAAAAGAATATTATCGGATAAATTAGGATTAGCATAGCACCTCTCCATACGAATTTCGCACAACTTTGTTTTGCTTATTGAAATCTTTCTCTGTAAGTTCCTAAACTTGGCATTCATTAAAAAATAAAAAGGTATTTTTTTTACTTTTTAATGAATTTTTAACTATCATCTAATGTCTATTATTATGGTCTCGGCCCAACTGAGAAAGCGATTGTTTGAAATTTTCTTGTACGTCAAGAAAAATGTCTTCTGCCATATCTCCACCAGTAGCTGTTTCAGGCCGGCCTAATCTGGGTCTGTTTGTCACACTTTTCAAATTACCATTATGTTACACAAGGCCGGATTAAACTTTTTGCCTCACATAGGAAATATATTTTTGCCGCCCCAGTATGTCAATATTTCTTGAATATCAGAAAGAAAAATTTACCATTAAAAGAATGTAAACCTCACAGGTAAATTTAATAAACAAATTTAACAAAAGTAAATCATACAGAACACGAAATAAGAATTCTTAAAAAAAAACAACTATGTATTATTTAATTATACGCAAAACCCTATACTAACATTTTTCTTCAAACCTTTTTTTCTGCAAAATCATAAATTATATCTTTAAAATTTAAAGTTACATTTTTTTGAAAATTAACCGTAAATTTGCCGCCCATAATATTTGCCGTCCTAGGCTTTAGCCTACTCAGCCTTTGCGTAAATTCACCCCTGATGGCACATATAGGTTTAATTTTGTAATAAAAAATAATAAAAGCTTTATAGAAATAACAGCCTATTTAAAAAAAAATATTTAATATAATTCTAACTCTTTGACATATAAACAAATAAAACCATAACCACTAAAATTGGCTCAAGGAGATCAATATAATATTCGTAAAAATATACAGGATGTTCCGTTTAA
The DNA here is from genome assembly GCA_019359885.1 of Listronotus oregonensis. Classification (NCBI taxonomy): domain Eukaryota; kingdom Metazoa; phylum Arthropoda; class Insecta; order Coleoptera; family Curculionidae; genus Listronotus; species Listronotus oregonensis. The sequence continues at coordinate 26,952 of JAHBCN010009325.1, read as the reverse complement.
AATACCAAAGTTAATAACATTTTTTAATTCTCCCCGTAAAATTTTTAAAAAGATATTATATTTATCCAATCTCTTTTTTAAAATTATGTTGATAATTTTAGTTGAAAACTAACTAAGCGTTTTGGAAGATATTTGCAATATTTCAGAGTTTTTAGACACCCTGTAAAGTTTAATTTTGATGATATATAAGTACGTAAGTCTTACGTGCCCGCAAGACAAAATAATAATAAATATTTTTTGTAAGTATAAAAACCTATTTCGAAAAGAGGTTAAAAAAGCTTCATAAACTTTATAATTATTGCAATAAATGGTTGAAACAAAAAGTAACATGACCTTGACATTTATTATTTGTTTAACATAAAAGCGCATTGTTTATTTATTTTACATAACATGTAAATTAGTTGCTGGATGGTTTAAGATTTAATGTCTTGAGAGCCATAAAATGTGTTTATATTCTTACATTCGTTAAGAGTTATTGCAAATCTTAAATTCAAAGAACTGAAATTAGGACAATTAAATATTTCTTCATATTAATATTATTTTACTGCAAGTTAATTGTTTGTTTAATAAAAAAGGAAGTTAAAAATAAACTTAAAACGTTAAGAATATTCCGGGTCTATTTTAAAATATTTATATACCAGTCAATAATAATGAGTTAATATATTTTTTTTAAGTTGTTCTAAACCTTCACATGTTAGAGGTACCTAGTCTAGTGGCAACGGGTCTATATTTTTTATTGATTAAATATATTATACCAGAATTATATTCTGATAAGTAATGAATTTTTAAAGGTACAAAAAATGGGATATTATTATAAAATGATGTCTAATCGAAGGTTTGGTTTCGACTTTAGCCACATTTGGCCAAATTGGCATCCTTGACCATACATTTGGTTTCGACCAAAAAAGTTGAAGATTTGGCCGAAGTCAAAGCACAGTAATAGTAAAAAAGCTAATGAATAATTTTGAGTAGGTTCTTGAGGCACTTTAAAAATTGGTGTAATTTTCCTTGAAGGACCCTTAAATATACAAGTCAAGGTCTGGCTAAAGGGAAACGGCCCAATACCAACCCTTGAAATTAAAAAAAATTCTTGTAATTTAGGCAATAATTCAATATAAATTAAAAAAATATTCTTTTCGTTAAATTTAATAAAGAAATAATTTGGTCGGTATTTTTACTTTTTAAGTTTTCTTTTAAAACCGTATCAATAGGATGGTAACTTTAGTTTAAACTTTGACAGATGATAATAATTTATTGTTCATGTTTTGTTTTTTAAATAATCAATAATATAAAGTGTATTTTAATTTGTTCGGACATCAATATGATTTGCGTAATATTTCCGTTATAATTGTTCCCTTTCTTTCAGTAACCGAGATTATATAGGCCACCAAACTTTTGTAATTTGTCATTTTAAAAAACCCAGAATTAACTAATTTGCTAGACCAAAGGTAAAAAGTGAACCTGTGATTTTTAAGTTCAAGATAAGTCATCTATTTCAGCACATCTAGGTTTACTTCTTTTTCTTTTCCTTTTTGAAGACTGCTTCCTTAACCTTATCTTGGAAGCCTGGACGGTTTTGTTAAACATCTCAAGTTTATTGTAATGTAGTTTTTGACTGATCTCAGCATATTCTGGTTTTGGACTTTAGTGTCCTGCTGTTTGTCTGTTCTGCACAAAGTGAGGCTGTCTGGAGTCACTTAATTTTGGATTTGAATACAAGTCAAGTTAATGTTAAAAGGGTTGTAATACTTTTATTACAAAAAAGTGTGTATGTATTAGTCCTTAAAACTATAGGATTTGGGAAGTTTTAGAAACCATTTTTAAAAATAATTTAATCATAGTTTGGTATAATAGAGAGTTTTAATAACCCCTCGTAGCTCGGATTAAGTTAGTCGTGGCATAAACTTTAACAACTAATATGTTAATTGAAGGTAACAGAAAGTTGACTTTTTTATTATTACAATACCGATGTGAGTAGCCAATAAGTTCTTAATTTTATTTAGAATTGAAATATACAACACCATATGGCGTGTCCATTTAAAATTAAAATGTTACATTTCGCTAAAAAAAATTGTATTTAACTTTTTTATATCTTTTTTAGTTTTTCCAGTAGTATATCGAATTATTTTTTATGGAAGACCCTGTTTAAGGTACAATATATAAAAAAATAAAAATCCATTTTTTATTAAAATATAATCAGCATACAACTATATACCTATAAAAAATTAAAAAGAAATGTTTTTTTTTATTTTCCTTCTATAAATTTTACTGTTTACTTACTAGTAACTTTTTTTTATGTCATATAAAGAGAGTTTCTAAAACCTGTTTTCTACGTGAATAAAAGGAATATTGTTCTAGATAATTGGTATTAAAATAACTGCAGTTTGACAGAAGCCTCCCATGATTTATTGCTTTAGTCTTACTATCAAACTGAAATTTCAGCACATTATACATTTTGTAATAAATGGTTGTTAAGAATGGCGCTTGTTTTTGAAGAAAAAACTGTATGACTTATTAAGAAAGCCTCTTATAAAAATACTTATAAGTTTTAATATTTGATGTCTCAAAAATAAACAACTTGTTTAGAGTTTTGTAATCGATAAAAACTAAGAAAAAAAGGCAGAAAAACTTTCTTCTTAAAAAACTTACATAAATAAATGCTTTTTTAAACAGGAACCAATAAACCATAAAATATGATAAAATTCTTTAAATAAAGTAAATCAGAGGAAAAAACTTTAAAATGGCAAATAAAAGTTACAATTAATCCAAATTTTTATTTAAAGTATAGGCAGTAATATGCTTTAGTATAATGTCAACAAAATTATTTGTTATTTGTAAATATTTTTCAAGCTTTAAAAAAGCGTTAAGCTACTTTAGTTTTCCAAACACTTTTCCATAACTTACTGACAAGATAAAACAATGATATAGGTACATTTGGTCATCGGTGATTTCAAATAGGTGTCCATAATAATAAAAGATAAAAACCATCTTTTAAAAATAATTAAAACTTAACAATAAAAAGAAATATTTTGACATATTTTTATAATTCTTGTTAAAAAAAAATTATACTAGGAAAGTTTGGCAAAACAATGACAATTCATTGGGTAAGTTCCAAATTGTAATCTTGGATGAGAAAGAAACTAACAGATTTTTATGTCACGTGGTCTTGCAGCAGATGATCTACTAGAGATTGAACGCTGTAAGAACAACACCGATACGTCACGGTCTCATATGGCAAACTGATATAAAACCGTGACGTATCGGTGTTGTTCTAACAGCGTTCGAACTCTAACAGCGTTCGATCTCTAATAGAATAATTGAGTGAAACCACCAAGGTAAACACCTAAACCTGAAGAATAAATTCCTAAATCATTTTAATGTTTTATCACATACTTTGAAAACACTGAAAACTTAAAATTTTTCCTAATTTCTTTGTTTTTTTTTTTTTGTTAAAGACATGTTTACATTAATTTAGGTTCAGAAAACAAAATATATGTACATGCAAAGGTAAAAATTTATACAAAATAGGTTTAAAAAGTAAAATTAGGACCCTTATTTCTATGTTGTTCTATCTACTGTTTTAATTGTTGCACTTTCATGTCATTTGTGAAAAATTAAGGTTAAAACTTGCAAAACTGGCATTTAAATTACTACTAGAAATATATACTTCTCAGTAAAAATAGTCAAAATGTCAAATTCCTATTTTCAAAGGATGTGATGGAGCCTCAATATACTACAACTAAACTGCATGGTTTAATAGTTAACTTAAAGGCTTTTTTGACTAGCAATTTTCTATATTCACATACAATCACAAACACTAAGGTCACTTTTGCATTCACTCCTTAATTACCTCGTTTGTTAAAAAACCTTTCCATTTAAAACCTGAAAAAAGTAAGTAACCTTTTAGAATAAACAGGAACTGTAAATGTGTTTTGTTTTTCTTCTTCTGCCACAGTAATGTCAAATCGTTAACTTATTCGGTGGAATTGACCTATGTTATTAATTTATTTATTTTTACTTCTTCAACAATCCGTTATAGACAAAATATTTTTACTAAATTTTATATGTATGGTCTGCAACAATAAATTGTTATAAAATGGCCATAGCCTTAAAATAACCTAAAAAAACATAACATAGTTATTTAGCTGCTATTATACCCAGGTTACAAAAATTATCTCAATGTTAGTTAAATGCCAGTGTTAATAAAATGGCTTAAAACATAAATATTCTGTAAAGGTTGCCTTCAAAAAGCCAATATTGGGTTGCCGGTAACAAAAAGGCAGACTTTATTTAATCAGAACAGGTAGGCCGTCATTTTTTTTGCTTGTCGGCAAAACACCTTTGTGTTTGCTTTACCATCAATGCCAATGTAAAAAATGTACACTACCAGCAAACAGTGTTTGCTGGGTATACGTTTTTAGCACTGCATAATATCAGTAAGGGTCATTAAATTATGTTAAAACTAATTTAATATGAGCAATTTTATTTAATAAAATAGAAAACATTACACTTAAAAAAAATGTATACTAACTACGAATTTATTTAAGACTTACCAAACTTACGTATAAAATTTTTTAATTTAAATAAATAATTATGTTGTGGTTTTCTTTCTGTTAAAGCATGCTCGAAACCAGCTTACGAATGACGTTAAATTAATTAAACCAAGTGACCTAATAAATTAATGCAGCCAAATTATTTTGTAATGACAGGATTAACTTGCAGTTCTTATAATTAGCCATAGAAACAAGTAAATTTTTACTAAAACCAGAAAGCCAACTTCACTAATGGAAAAAAAAAACACGATACAATCTATTAAGCTATTATGGGTTTGGTTAGTTCTGACTGACATTAGTATATGTCAAGTTTGCTTTAAAGTGGAATCCCAAGCAATAACACTAGCTCTGCTCTTTAGGCCAAAGTTGTGTTTTTCAAAAGCAAATCTCCTATTTATTTTATTAGTTTTGCATGTGTCGCCATAAATTACTTTCGTGACAAGTTAGTGAAGCAAATTTTACTATGATAAAAGCAATGGTCAAAATCTTAGGCATTCTGTGGTTTACAAACAAATGTTTTAACAAAAGCTGTAAACATTTTTGGTAAACATTTTGATTGCTTTTGGTATTCCCATTACTGGATATTAGAATATATTTTTAAATATTTGCTTCTTTTTTTTTTAAATGCTTAATTTAATATCTTTGCCCAATAGCTGCCAATATTTGCTAGTTATAAATATATGTTCGTATGTTAATTGCACATATATTATTATATAATATAAGCGAAATTTAAAAAAAAAACTGAAACACATAGTTTTGGCAAGTTATCAGTTCCAATACATTTTTTTAAATCCTATAATAAGTTGTTCAAATTAATTTACTAGTACTTAGTTAATGTTATTACACATTACATGTATTTTAACACGACAAAAAGTATTTAAGTCATTTAATAAAAAATAATAAATTCCTCAAAAATTCTAAGACGTATGTGAGCTGTCCACCAATTTTTCTTACGGAACACACCCATCAAAGCTAGGCAGTAGGTATAAACAGTACAGTCCTTGATTACTTAGTGGATATTATTGTAAGCAGTCTATTTAATCCATAAATGCGGACGAGTTATAAAGGAGGAATAGGAGGATTTGGCGATTTTTTGCAATGGTGTCAAAAATGGACAATTTTTGACGGGCTGTAGCTCGCTTGCTGTTAAAGTTAGATATTAGTAGTTAGCTACTGAAAATTGTAGGAAATTTAATGCTCTTTAAAAAAGTACGGAATAAAAAAATCGATAACACTATTAGTTTTCGAGATATATCGAAAAAACTGAAAAAAGTCCAAAAAATTCGAGTTTTTTTGGGCTGCCAAAAGTTCTCCCATTAAAAATTTTGGTGGAAAACCACAGATTAATGTTATTAGCACCCTAATAGACCAATTAAAACAATTATACTAAATAGCCTATTTCATGCTTACTTGGGCCCCATTTCGAATGACAAATTGATTGGGCTATAATACAACAACCCTTTATTGCATTTTTGTAGAAGAGGGTTTGTAGTTAGTGAGGCTCTTGTATCATTGGCAAAGAGTGTGCACCTTGCAAAATTGTCCCCACTTGACGGTTAATTTGAATTACAACAGAAGAAGTCATTAGTGTAAATAGTAAAATCCGTAACTGCAGGTGGTACAACTCTTCAGTAAATAAATAAAACTTTCTTAAAAAAGTATTAATCCTGAGATTAAATTATACAAGGTGTGATTATAAATAAATATTTTGTAATAGTTCCTCCTCTGGCAGCTCCCAACAGAGCAACACGCAGTGCTACTTTTATGCATCCTGTTACAGTCCTACATGAAAGGCCCCGAACTTCCCACTTTGTTCATTTCTTTATCCTTAGGGTGTCCAGACTATGGAATCTGCTACCCGCCAAAGCTTTTTCTTCCCCTTTAAATCTCCAAACATTTGAGTCCCCTGTGAATGAACTCCCTTTTATCACACTCAAGACAGCCACGATACGTCTAGGACTTCAGTCTTCGTGGACTGTCTTTGACATGCAAAGTTATCAATAATATTTAGAAACTGTTAATAAGTGACCATTAATAAAAAGGGTTATCAAACATACATTTGAAATTAAAGTAATTACTTTTATTATATGAACGAGTTCATATAATATTACTAATATTTTGATAAGTATCTATTTAACAAATTAAATGTTAGGTTAGTTTCTAAGTAAGCATATTCAACTTGTGCTTATACTTAAATCTTTTTTATAAGATGAATAAATGGGTGATGGTTAGTTATTTTAATTTTCTAACCGAAAGGGGCAAAACCAAATGATTACTGTATCTTTAATTTTTTGCCTTAAAATAATTCTTTACTTTTGTCACAATTACTTTTAAAAAGTAATTCAATTACAATTACCAATTACTTTTCTAAGTAGTAGTAAATTACGATTACCAATTACTAGCATGTTTGTTAAAAGTAATCCAATTATTAATTAAAACTAAAAGTAATTAAATATTTTAGCAATTACTTTATTTAAATTACTACACATATAAAACAATTAAACACGATACACTAAACAAATAAATATATATATATATATATACTAAAATGCATCATACGCGCAGCTCACACTATTCAAACTGCTTTTTCGGCAAGTTTAACATTAAATTACTCTAAAATAAAAATTTCGGCATTTTTTTCATAATGAAAGGTAATTGATTTTTTTGTAGTAATTTAATTATTTATTAGTTAATCCAATTAATTTCTAAGTAATTCCATTACTTTGTAGGTAATCGAATTACGTTTTAAGTAATTGAATTACTTGGGATTCGTAAAAATCAATTACCAATTACGATAACATTATCCTATTAATTAATAAATACAATTACCTTTTTTGGAAATTAATTGAATAAAAGTAATCCAATAACTGAGAAGTAATTGAATACGATTTTTCAATTATCTTATTTCAAGTACCGGCAGCTCTGCTTTTGTATTTTTTATTTTAAAGTAACAATTTGCAAACAACATATATTTTATTTTCTAAATATTTTTTATTAAAGGCATGTAATACTAGAACAACATTAAAATCGGCGTAGGCTTATCTAAGAACATTTAAGTCCAGTTAATTTTGCAATGGTGTAACAATTTTTGTCTGTGTTATAATTTTTTTAAATGACATGACACATCAAATTATCTAGTGTATTGAAACATCAATTTACACACGAACACATTTACCTACTTTAAAAGTTCAGATCAGAAACCAACAGACAACATGGTTGCTACAGCACACTTTCACTTCTTGGGCTATTAAGAACCTACCGTTGCACCAAAATATACCTATAGATTATATTATAAAAGAAGTGTTGATTGATTAAATTCTAAGAAGAACTTTATTATGTAACACAAATTTGTGAATATACGTTTAGGAATTAATATATTACGTGAACTTTAGATACACAAACTAATTAACGTGTGGAATACTTTAGTCTTATTGTTAATAAAAAAGTATTTTAATTGCAAATCATATTATACCTATTATTATCATTATTATTATTATTATTATTATTATATTATTATTATTATTATTATTACTTTAAAACCCCTTATAATAACAAATACCTTAAAAAAATAAATATGTGACGCAGGTTGTTTAGAACAAATAATAATTATTTTTCATCACAAAAATAAAGTAATTTTATCGATTTTTGTTTTAGTTATTTAAAATATGTTTTAATTTGACTATACTGTAATAGTGTTGTATACTAAAAAAATTGTATAATTGTTTGGTATTCATTAATAAAAATCATTTAAAAATTCTACTTAAGCCCTGCTCCTTTTATTATTTTTACCAAGTATGAACCCCGTGTACTCCCCAGAGCTTCTACCATTTATTTAATAATTGATAGTTTTAATTAAAAAAATAGCCTTACTATAAGGTAAGGACAGTTAAAACATGATAAAAATGAGAAAGCTTATTAACTAAGCTAAAGCTTTCACTACTAGATGATAATTTTAAATAAAAGCAAATATATATCGAGGATTCATAATTTTTTAAAGAATTTTTCGTTTTTGCAGAAATTAAACATTTATAAAATATTTATTTTACACCAAATACCCAATCCATATCCAAAACTTTCGATCAGGTCTGGCATGACGGGCTTCTTAAGAGACTTCCTTCTTACGGATCTTTCACCTAGTACTTGCTTTGCTCAAAAGCCATTGACCGTGAAGGTTAATAAGAGATATAGTTTATGTTATGTTATTATTTAATATTAGTTTATATAACTGTCTGTGTAGTTTTGTTTAATGTTTAAATATGTATATAATAACTTGATTTAGACACAGTAAGATCCAGACGAGATATATCACATTAGTTACAGTAAGTAAGATCAGCGTCTTTGTTTGACTTCTTGAAAGTATACTCGCGGAACAGAAGTACACCACATGGCGACCTTCCATGGTTCACTACATCGACCCTGCCAGTTACATTTGGCCAGGGTTCCGTCCAGTGAAAAAAGACGCTAATATGATTCTCTGATTCTGACTCTGGAGTAGTCAATTCAAATTTCATCATGGATTGCCTACCGATGTAAGAGTACTACGACTTCCAGAAGTATGTATTTCAAAACTCCAGCAGCAGAACCCAGCGAAGTAGAAGTCCCATCCCCAAGCAGAACACAGACAGCAGTTAGTATAGTCGTTGCTACCACGCCGCTACTATTGTTGGGAACCCATATACGAAAACTCAGTTGTGCGACATTACCAAGAACGCCGACTAGATTTAGTAGAGTAAATAATTTAATTCATAAAGTAGGAAGTTAGAAAATAGTTTTCTCTATAAAGAAGAACGCATCTGCAATTTGACGCTACGATCCCATTAAATCACGTGCGAAAGACTACGAACAATTTAGAAAATAATAGTAATACAAAATGGGGAACATTTTTGTTAAAGGTAACACGGACATTAAACAGTTAATTTTCGTAATGGGCAAGCCTTATTGACTACAAAATTAACTTGGTTAACTCGTATACAGTGGAACGGAGGATATAAAAAACCGGTTGTTATCACTTACGTTCCAACTATTCGTGGTCAGGGGACGTAGCGCCGTTAACGAGAAAATTACACGCTTTTGCAAATGGACCGAACTAAGGAGCCAGGAATTACCAAAACTACTTTATAGATTTCGGCCTAATGTTCCATGAAAGGCTCAAAAACTTTAATTACTAACCAGGGAAGAGGTTTACTTCGATAATTATAAGCCAAACCCACAGTATTTGAGAACCAATTTTTCTTCAGTTTCATGGCCAAAGGTCTTTACATAGCAAGGACGATTTGAATACAAACAAAAACACAAGAAACAGTTTAATAGCACCTCTTCCGCTAAATTACATAGTGTTATTCAGCCTCCTTAACTATAATGGGAAGTAATATTTTTGGCTATGTTTAAGTAAATATTATCGATTCTTGTAGAGTATTAGGTGTAGATTATAACAAAAAGCAATAATTAATTACTTTGAATGGGATACAAAATGGATTGATTATTATACTATAATTCCCCCGAGATGCGAAGTAATTAAATATTGTTTTACGGAGAAAAGAGATGACATAAAAAATTCAAAAGTAAAACCAGATTAAATTTTTTTAGGGTGCGGAAATGTGTGATGTCGATAGATTCATAAAAATTTAGAAAAAGTGCAATCTGATACAGACACCCTCAAAAAGTAACTCATATTTATTAGACATTTTTCACTTTTTCGTAACCAATGCCTATCAGCAGGCAATGATATAAAGCCATACAGTATACAAAAGAGGAGATAATAAACAAATTTCGAAAAGGCATCATTGAAAAATGTTTTTTTTTTAACATTTCTTTTAATGCTCATTTGATTTAGTTTGAGATTTTGGACTCCTTGTCCGGAATTTATGTTTACTACCAGGTAGATTTTTTTTTAGCATTTATGACAGATTTCATAATTGCCCAATACCATCATGACAGTGACAATGGCTGGATTAAACTATAACTTTGTCTACTGACGATCTAATTGTCTTTGCGTCCAAGACTCAGGAAAGCAAACTTTTGAGAAAATGCGAATTCTTAAATATGGACATATCATATCGCATTTTTTACAGAAAAAATCCGATTATCCAGTTCTAAGTAGTGATTTGTCGCATTTGCTACATATATGAAAAGATTTGTCTAAGCCACTTGTACTGTAAACACTAGCGGCGTTGGCACCTCCCTTGTTACACTTTATCACTTTAAAGTCATACGCATTTTACCATTAAGTGAAATACATATCATAACATCAGTAAAGTTCCCATATCTCTATGAGAAAGCCACGATAAAGTTCCAGATTAACACATTATCACTACATTATGTCAAGCTTCAGAAAATGTGAACTTCGCGTAACCTAGACTTAAAAGGAATGAATGAAAAAATATGTGAGAGTGTGAATGTGTTAACTAATCAAGTTAGAGATAGTGCATTGTAGACAAAAGTTTTGATGCAAGTGGCTGACACGACGAGTTTGCATTAAAAAATTGCAACCGTCATAATTTTATTTAATGTGAATTCAAAAAGCCATAAACTGTTTAAACACCAAGAAGTATATATTAAAAAATGCACAAAGTGCAAGAACGATTTGCATATGTTAGAACTTTGAATTAATAATGCGGAACGTATAACAGATGACTATAATCTTAAATGATTTTCACGTTACCACAGGTGTAGATATTTTCTGGTCTCAAAGGGGCAGCGTATAAAGTGGCCAAAGGTATAAGCATTCAAATCCGAAGAAGGTTCAAAGTTATTTTTTTGACCTTGTGACCCTCTACCTGTAGCCAAAATAAAAAATACATTTTGACGCTTCAACTTTTTGGTAATGTAAAGACAGTAGTAAAGGCATTCGTAGAAAATTTCACTACTACGATATAGTAGGACCAAGGTTTTTATGTGAGTAGCGAGGGACTTAATTTTACCTCATAAATATTACTACATAGTTCCACAACTTTTGAGCGACTGGAATTTTAAAAGTAGCCGCTATACACCATACGACATCGTAGTTACTTTGAAACGCTGCGTGGACCCCCAAATAACTTAATTGTAAAAACTAAGCGCGTAAACTCCAATAAAAGATTTAAAGTGATATACTGGTAGCAGAAAGGTCCATTTAAAATTTTAGTTAAGAATACCAATGGTTTTAAATGTACTATCGAATATTATTAAACCTTCGTCTTTGCCAGAAAACATTTTTTTCCTTTTGCGAGGGGAAGGTGTATTGGATTCATGGCAAAAGGCTAAGGACATAAACTTGGTCTCCCTAGTACCAAAAACTATCAAAGCTATTGACCGTTTAATAAGAGAGTTTATGTTATGTTATTATTTAATATTAGAACAAGACTGATTATTATTGTAAACTGTTTCAAATTGTGGTAATAATAACTATTTAGCAAATTACCAGAAATACCATGTCTAAATATATATTTAGAGTAGATAAGTTTTAAAATATATTTACTAAAAGTATGTTTTAAAAAGTCTCTTGTTTGATTTTGACGTGTACCAGATAGAACCAAGTGATACACCACATGGCGTTCTTTTCTACGTAAAGTTACTGTAGATCAAAAGTATGTTCCGCGGAACCCTGGGGTTCCTCATTCGAAGTTCTCTGATCTTCTGATTGGATTTCCGCCCAAGCAGCAATTTTAGCCTTTTGATGCTGCTTGACAGGATTACGATCGTGCCTACGAAAAATAAGTATTGTAAAATTTACTACCTTGCAATAAGCTGAACGTGGAGGACGTAGCTGCCGACCGCTATAAGACTGCAACTTTCATCACCTTCCGTCGTTATTCAAGAAGTAATATTTTTATGTTTAAGTAAATATTATCGACCAGCTGATTGACAGCTCTTGGATTTTCAAAATATTTTATCTCTTTTTTCGGGCAGGCAAAAAGTATAAATTTCGAAAAATGTTTTTTTTTTTAACATGATTTAGTTTCTCTTTAATTTATGTTTTTGGTGATCCACACTCCAACATTTTGTTTTTACCCATTTTTACAGAAATCCCTTCTAAGTAGTATTTACTATTGGCCCTTTAAGAGGAACACTTTTATCCTTTAAAAGTCATTTTTACCATTAAGTGAAAAAAAATTAAATTTAAAGTGCTAGTAAATAATCGTAGCGTTTTGTTACTATCAGTCACAGCAAAACTGTTTAAACACTCTGGATTTGTATTTTAGATATTGTGAATTTGATCAAAAAGACAAGTGGGAAGTAAAAATTACTGTATAGTAGTTTTCGTCAAAACTCATATTATGCTAAGGAATTTTATCTATGTTTTTTAAACATGCCTGGTAGCAGGGTGTGGTCTTTGCCTTTAAAGTTATTTTACTACAAGACCTTGAGCATTCTTAATAATAACTACAAAATTACCGAAAAAGTCTAAATAAAGAGTAGGAAAAACCATTTTTTTAGTGATAATTACGTAAAAAAGAGCTGTTCGTCTTATTAATAATGATCCCACACTTAAGACTGCAGAATAGCTTCTTGGATTTTCAAAATATTTTATCCAAAAAATTGAAACATGTGTTCCACACCCAGACTAATGGGCTGGTAAAAAAATTAAATTTGCTAGTAAATAATCGGATCTCCTCTATTTGTATTTTTATTGTGAATTTGATCGCCTCAAAACTTTTAAAGGTATTTTTAAATCCATTCAAAAAAGAGTGTTCGTCTTATTAATGAAAAGAATAGCTTCCTTCCGTTGCGAGGGCTATAAGGTTCCTCCTCTTTTAAAAGGTATTTTTATGGTTCCGAGTTGAGAGTATAATTCCTCCTCCCAGCAAAGCAACACAGTGCCACTTTGTTTGTTCCTTTACCCCTGTCCAGACTATGGAACCTGCTACACGCAGAAATTTTCCCTTTTTTTCCAGATCTCCAAATATTTAAGTCTCGTGTAAGTAAACTCCCTCTTACCACACTTCAGACAGCCACAGTACAGTACAGCCACAGCCTTCGTGTGATTGTCCGAAGATAAAAAAAAAAATGTGTGAAGAATTGAAAATAGTTTCATTACTCCTATGTATAAAAAAGTATCCTTTTTATTATTTCATTTTCAAATTCCTTTTAGGTTCTTTAATAAAATATTTTTAAGTGCATTACTAATATATTTTGTAAAAAATAAATTATAACGATATTACGGGTCTATCGATTCCTATAATTTAAAATCCAAAAATATTTATTTGTGCAGCATTAAGTGGGTTCCGTGTTTGTTTTTCCTCTTAAAAAGGGTTCCACCTGTGAAAAAGTTTAAGAAACTCTGCTGTAGATGGTCATTCTTCCAGCTTCTACCAAATTAATGTGGGGTGCCCAGGGCTCCAGTGCTGGCACTTACGCTGTTTCTTCTACAAATTAACGATCCTCTTTCTTCCACAATCAATCCCAATCATAGTTTTGCTGGCGATAGTACCCTCCACTTTTGTATTTAATTTCTTAAGCAACCATGTAATTATGATTTGAAGAAACAAGCGCAGATCAATGCAAATATCTGTTTCACACAAGACCTCAGAAACTTGTCCTGGATTAGGGCGCCAAAAATCCTTTTCAGTTTAGTGCCTTGAAAACACAGTCATGTTCGCTGTCGCTGAAAAAGTCTGCCAGTGCTCACCCGTTACATATGAGCGGCCAAGTTCTGCAGAACAAAGAGTCGTTTAATCTTGTCGGCGTTACTTTTTGAGAATAACTTTAACTTGACACAAGCACATTACATCCATAGCCTTGACAGCTCCAAAAAGCTTGGATACTTTATCAAGAACTGGTTAGAGTGTAGAAAGAAAAATAGTTTATAATAACTACCTGGTTCTTTTGTTTAATTTGTTGTAGTCGTTATTTTTTGAAAATAAAATAAATCTATGATTTGTTTATTTATACTTGAATGCCTCGCGTAAATTAGTTTATTGAAATATATTTTAATAATTTATATAAAGGATTATATTTGCTGTTTATGCATTGTGCTAAACAAAAGCACAGTCGAAATAAATAAAAGTATATTTGGTCACTATAATACCCAAAATAATAAATTTTCATTAAAGTACATTTTCTGTGTCAGAAAGTAATTTATATATACCATTTCGTATGCATACGTTATATACTTTAAAACAATTTAAATATAAATATTATATAATTAACGAAAAATATGTGTATTTAAATAATTAAATTATCTATTTTCGGTATACCCTACACTTTCTATTCAAGTGTTAATTTAAAACGAAAGTTTAAATTTAGTCGGCTTTATTTAAATATAAATTTTATGCAAATCCTGATAAACCTAGGCATTTGAAAAGTGATTATAAACTTTCTACCAGAAATTAAAATACTGCTGGTTAAGCTTTTGCTTACCACAACTAAATTTAAATTGGCCTTTCTGGAGGCCATCACTAATTACTTACAGAGAAAGATGGAGCTTTAAACATCGTTTAAATATAAATTTTTTGCGATTTTAAAGGCGTCGGTAAGATTTTTGAAGTTGATTTATAACTTATTTTGATTGGAGTAGTGTTTTTTTAAACTTTTCTTGGTAATACAAAATATGCTCCTAACAAAAATTAGGTAGTTTTTTACTTAATTACAGCCGATTTTAATGATTTTGTGCATCCGGATTTTTTTTGGGAACGTTTCGTTTACGAGATATTCAACTTATTAAACTTGAAAATTAAACCCACAAAACTTTCACTGTATTTCCCCTTTTTTTAAACAAAATTTGTAATTTTTAAACTCAATTATCAAAAAAGATTTAAAAACAGTTACATTAGTACATTTTTATATAGTTTACTGTGTTTTCTTGTAAAAATATAAATCTTCAATTTTTAAAGCAACGACCATGTTTTTTCTAGGGACTTTAATGTCGGATACTATGAGAAACATTTAAAAGGGATAAAACCGACTATTTGAATTTAAATGTCTGGTTTTTCTAAATAACTAAATAACAAAAATGGCCGATAATTTAGATGAAAAAATATTGGTTTCGTATAAACCCATTTACAAACCAAAAAGAAATTTATTATGTTATTCTTGTATATAATTTTCTTAATAATAAACATTTTTGGATGTTTTTTTCCTTTCTTAAGACATAATCGGCCCTTTCAATTTATGGCCAGATTATATTAAGGTTGCTTTAAAAAGTGGAAGATTTTCATAAACCGAAAAAAAATACAAATTCTATTATTCTATTTCTTAAGGTAATTAGAAGCAATGTGTGCATACAATATTTTGGTACGTATCAAAGGTATCCAAACCATGCATCAATATTATGAAATAATTGTAAACTTATACCATTACTGGATTGATAAAACTAAAGGAAGTGTAAGAAGAAAACGATACTTTAGTAAATATATTATTCTTAATACTTAATAAAAATACTAATGAAGGAATAAGTGATAAAAATTAATATTATCAATAAAAATGAATATATAAATGGTAAAAATTTTTAAAATAGGTATCTAATTATGAATAAGTAATTAAAAAACGCTTTTTATTCTATTTATTAAAAAAAATATATTTGTTATGAACAAAAAAAAGGCAATGATCTTCAGGGTGGCAAAGTCTAGCACGTGCAAGCAGCACGCTACTCTTACTCCACAGCAAAAAGTCGTTGCCATGTTAACATTTTAAATAGAAATTCATCTTAAGCAAATATATTAATGTAGGTATCCTTACAAACCCTTCTTTAAAATAAAATATATATTGAGTTTCCTCTGTCTGCGTCCCTTCCACCACGTCACACAACCTACAATTTTGTGGTGTACGTTTCCGCTTACTGAGTAACAGATTTATATTTGTATTTAAATTTGTTTAAATAAAAAGACCAAATTCATCTGACAAAGTTTAACAGCATTATAAATAAAACTTCGATAAAGCATTACCGTTTTATGCTGTGTATATCTTAATGAGGTATAAATTTTGCCCTTAGCAAAGAAAAAGATTGTGAGTTAGTAAACAAATCATGCAAAACATTTTCAAAATTATGCATCCTTCGATGTTCCATGTTTAGCCAATTGCGGTCAGTGATTTTATGTCATAAACAATCATATTTTCTTAATCAAAAACAAATCTGCAGCTTGTATTTTGAGTTCTCTGACTCCTTACTTTATCATTTTGAAGAAGCCCATTGCCATAAATAAAATCATAGTAGTTATAATAAGAGATCACTTAATTGTCGCAAAAGGTTCTTTTTAATTTACTGTTTAAAATGTCCGTGTTACCGAAAATAAGTTTTAAAGAAAAACAAGATTAAGATTTAAATATTTATATGTTCTTATATAAAATTTTAATTTTTAAGACTAGGTACTAAAACACATAAGATTTAATTTTTTGGAAACATTGAAATGCGATCTAACTCATTGTTTATAACAGCTTCAGCCCCATTTTTATTAGACACTTAAAAGGGTTATAAAACTAATTATCATGAAACACCATTATTTTTACTGCAAAAATTTTGTAAATAATTTCTTTTCGCTTATCTTACTAAAGATACTGTTTCATTTCGAAGTTGTTTATAGCCATTCCGAATAGTTTTCCGAATAAATCCTCTTATACGTCGATAATGCCTTCGCCCGTAACTTTGTATTTTTTTTAATATTATGATTAAGCCATGGGTCTTTAAGTTCTGTTACTTTAGATTTTTTAATAGGTGCATGTTAGTTAAAAAGTGATATAATTAAATCATTAAAAATTATGATTTTCTTATCGATACTTTTTTCTAAAATACTTTGTAAAAAATCCAGTTTTGCAAATTCTCAATCACGTTATTTACAATGTCGGAGTAACTGACAAAAATAGTGTCCAAATCCCCATTGACCTTTAAGGCTAATTTTGGGGAGGGTTAGAGGGATTTTCGGGTTTTGTGCCCGTCGGAGACTTTTGATCAGCGTGTTAAAAACTATTACTTTGCAAAGTTTAAAAACAATTGGCCAAAACCCCTTTTTTATGGGAAAATTGCGGGGTCCTTTAAAATGCGTTTATCTAGAAAGCAGTTGCTCTTAGAGACCTAAATGAGGTATACATTTTTGACGCAGCGGAAATTATAGTAACTTCTTTTTTAATAAATAGGTCAATAAACTAACCTTAAAAAAGTTATGTCATCTAAAAGGTGAGGTTGGCCGTAGCTGGCGCCCTCTACTAGCAACATCAAAAGTATGGACGAATTTAAATTTTGTACCGCTATATCTTTTAGTTAAGAAATTATTACGAAAAACCGAAAAAAAAAATAAAAGTTTGACACCCTGTATCTTAGTTATTAACTTTGGGATAAGGCAAGTTTACGTTAATTGCATTATTTCGACGGAATCTGCTGTTGCTCTGTGTCCCATTACTTCTGGGACACCCTTTATATTGTAAACATTTTTTGTAAATCAAAAAGAAATATTATTGCAGATTAGTTAAAATTGAAAAAAGTGAACGCAGGCCAAAGAAACTTCTGTCATTAAAAAAGCAGGAAAAAAAACAAAAAAGTAAAATTGAACCTGAATTAAATATTTTTAAAAAATGTCTTACCAGAGAAAAGACAAATAGTCTTTGACTTTTCTCTGGTTAGTTTTGGTTAGTTAATAGTAATAATTTTTTAAATAACTTTTTTAAGCTAAAGTTAGTAACTCTTTTACCTTTAAATCAGCGACACATTATGGTATTTCTGCCTTATAATATCGGTGAAATAGCAGTGCATCGTAAAATTGATAAACCAATGTAAAACCTACATAAAACATTTTTAAAAAGCACTCGTGCCTATGAATTTTTGCGTCTTGCATGTTAGTTTTATGTTTAATTAAAAATACCAGTACCCAACAATAAACTAGAAGAATGGCGTGCCAGTATTTTACCAGCGCAGCGAAAACAAATTGAAGATTGTTCTCGTGTTTATGGGCCAGTAAGGCAACGAGCTTTTTAATTAACGGCTCTTGAGGCAAGGAGTTAAAATTCTATTAGACCAGGAGCTGGATAAATCTGGGTATACCAAAAAAAGGGTGTAAAAAGTATGATGCTCACGATTTTAATGGTCGATAGTGAAGCTCAAAACAAGTCAAAAAGTTTGTATGATTGATTGATTGATTGATAAAGTAAATACACAAGTTGAGGTTTTGTCCGCCTCGACACTGCAGCCTACAGGGCTTGTTGTATCTCTTGTGTATTTTTTTCAGTTAAAAAGGTTTGTCACCTTAGACAGGTGTAGTAGCCCTTTTACTGTTCTTTTCTGGTCTCCAGCCTCCTGGTGGTTAGTGTCCACCATGAGGTTTTGGTTTGTTCTCCAGTATGTAAGTGCAGGACACTCATAAGATGTGAGAGGCTGTCTCTTCCTCTTCGTCACATAGTCTGCAAATGGGTTCTTCTCTATAGATGCCCATGAGTGTGCATATGTTTTCTTAGGGTGCAGTAAGTTATTAATCCTGCTAATCTGATTCCTATTTAGTTTTAGTAGTTCACTTGTCAATGCTTTCGATGGTGAGTCCAGCATTGATTTACTGTGATTTTGCCTTGGAATGTGGTTCCAAGTATGACTGATGTTGTGTTTGAATCCACCGAGTCATGTAGCCACGAACCGAGGCTTTTGGTATTCAAAAACAGGTTCAGGACCCACAAAATTGCTGCGGAGCCCTTGGCCGGGGAGTCTGCATTTTCATTGCCCTGTATTCCCCTGTGTCCTGGCACCCAGGAAAGTGTAACTTTTGTTGTGGTTAGCCAGGTTTAGGGGCATTGCAGACATCCAAACCAACCTTGAGTTGACTTGTTGGGAAAAGCTTTTTATGGCCGCTTGACTATCAGAGAAGATAGTAATGTCCCTGCCCTTATATCTCCTCCTCAAGTTCTCTCGCAGACAAAGTTCAATGGCATATATTTCCGCCTGGAAAACAGTGGCATATTTCCCCAGGGAAGCATAGCATTGAACCTGGGGTCATACACCATGTATTCCTGCGCCGGCTCCATTGTCAGTCTTGGATCCATCGGTATCGAGACTGACCAGGAGATCGCTCACTACCGCCCCAGGTAAGCTGGGTTTTGTATGGTCTGTGTGTATTTATTCGTTTTGGCATTGTATCACTCCCCATCTCAAATATTGGGTTTGTGATACTGCTCGTTTTGTGTCCTAGGGCAGGCCCAGAGCACCAGTTGCCACATTTCAGCCTGTATGCCCCAAGCCTTAATAATTATTTAAATTTCCATGGCTGCAGTTGGAGAAGCAGCTCCCGTTATACAGAGACATGCTAGTCGCTGGGTTTGGATAACTCCAGCTTTTTAGCCACCAGATAGTTGAAAGGTTATCATGGGTCTTACCACAGCAGTGTACAACCAGTGTACTATGCGTGGCTGAAATCCCCCAATTCTTCCCCACAGCTCTTTTGGTATCATTAGAGCCATTTTGCCCTTATTAATCACATTCTGCATATGTGGATTCCAGGTTAGCTTAGAATCCAGAGTTAATAAGGTACTTTACCTCCTGAACATAGCCGAGTGTGGTACCGAAGAAGTGAGGAGATTTTAAATCATCCAGCTTCCTTCGTCTAGTGAAGTATTAGCGCAGTTTTGCTAGGATTAACAGTAAAACCATCCCTCCACAATTCTCAGTGCCCTTTAAAGCTCCGAGGTTGTTTTGTTATGCTTCCCCACGACAAGTATAGTGAAACATATTGGTATTCAGTTAGTTCGTCAACAACCATATCCCACAGTAGTGGGGATAGAACCCCTCCCTGTGGGCTTTGACCACTGACACCTCCATTCCATTGGCTGAATAACGTTGCTTGCGCTCGTCTGCCAAGTAACATGTTGTTTATCCACCTACAAATGGTGTCGTTAACATTATGTCTGGCAAGAGCCGCGGCCATAGTTGAAGGAGGTTTCAAAAGCTCCCTCAATGTTTGTATGACTGTCAAAACTTAACAGATTTTTGTCTAAACAATATTAAAGTTTTAAACTTCGGAAGCAATAATTTCTGAAAAGAACAATTGAAAACTTTCATCTTAATCGCTTATCGGTAATTTATTTGCTGATATAAGCTAAAATATTTTAATCTAAAAAAGTAAAAAAACAAAATTCCCAGTTAAAAATTTTAAAAACTAGCGCTATCCAGAAGTTGCGGGGTTAAGTCAGTTTTACATTGTGTGTACTGTCGCTTGTGCTTAAAACGTTTTCAACTAGGGAACATGTGCCAATATGTTATTAATTTACGCGAAAACTGGGTTCGTCGAAGTGAGGCTTGTGTAGAGACTGGAGAACGACATTTTAAGCTGCTTATTTAAGCTAAAATGTGTCTGTTCTATTTAATTAGAGACTTTCTATTGTTCGAGCAAAATAAAAACATACTGTTTTAAAACATAATAATTTATGGGGAATGAAGAGACTTTGTATTTCGTGCAAATTTTTATTAAAAAATCCTAGCAGAGCGCTTTCGGTAAAACCATCATCAGTGCTATTCATCGTCAAGCAGGAGCCGCAGCAAATTTGAGCCAACAAAACATGTAGAGGGCTTCAATAAAATATCACATTTTTACACAAATTAAAATAAAAGTCAAACAACATTAATATTTGTTACATTTCCCTTATTAAAGGGAAAAATTTAAAAAACTATACCATTTTGTCAAAAGACGAACATGTGATTATATTTTTATTTGTCTTTTCACAAAATGGTATAGTTTTTTAAATTTCACCCTTTAATAAGGAAAAATGTAACAAATATTAATGTTGTTTGACTTTTATTTTAATTTGTGTAATAATGTGATATTTTATTGAAGTCCTCTACATGTTTTGTTGGCTCAAATTTGCTGCGCCTCCTGCTTGACGACGAATAGCACTGATGAAGGTTTTACCGAAAGCGCTCTGCTAGGATTTTTTAATAAAAATTTGCACGAAATACAAAGTCTCTTCATTCCCTAAATTCTTACGTGCACACAGCCACAACCAAGTTTCATAATAATTTGTGTTCTTAAAATAGTTTTTTAGCCTAATTTTGTAGTAAGAACAATTATTTTTCAATTACCATTTTTTAATTGTAAATAAACATATCTTTAGAAAAAGTGTAAATTTGTAAATCCTCGCAAAACATGTTCGACGTTCGACTTAATGCAATAAAGCGGGCGCGGTGTTGCCAAATTTTTTAAACTTTAAAAAGCCATATTTTGAAAAAATATAACTTTTACCCATGTGTTTTTGGCTTTGTTGACTTGTTTTGAGTTTCACTATCGCTCTTTAAAATCGTGAGCATCATACTTTTTACACCCTGTATAAGCAATTAATGTATCCTCAAAAATGCTTAATTATTTTTACCAGTTTTTTTAGGGTCAGGTTTTTTTTTATTATTTACCTTCACCTAAATATTAAATATATCAAAAGATAAATAATCAGCCCGCCCGTTGTTTTTTTTAAATACCAGGGTTTAGATTTTGTTTGATCAGTACTTTTCCATAGATGGTATATTTAAAATTACACCCTAAGCCTGTATTCCGGTAAATTTTTGTATACCAAAGCTCATCAATATTTTATATGCAGTTGTATGCAAGCCGTTTTAAACTCTTTTAACACGCAGATATAGGCTTTCCAAAGATGTAAGGCTGTTTCTTAGAGCCAAACCCTTCGGTTGTCTAGGAACTATTCAAATGCGGGCAAAATACTTTAAGTGTTTTAGCCAAGCTTGTTTTAAATATTTATGAGTTATTAAGCATCGTTGCATTACTATTTTATTTTTTTGGGAATGTCCATCAAGTCTTTAGTCACTATATAACGATTGGTTTTGACTTCCAGTACCAAGTCACAGCTCCCCGCACCGACTGTATCTTTAGACCATTTAACGAAACGTAATACTCCCTTTATATTATGTATAAACATTATACCGTATCTCAGAAATGAGGCATCACTTCGTGGATGCTATGACTGTCATTAATAGAGATAAAATAGGACATTTTTCTAATAGTGATGCTGATGCTGATGGCAACATGCGTTTTTTTGTTACAAAGGACCTTAGGTATAACAATCTAAGCATAGATTTCAGAGATGGCACTCTGTATCTTTCATATTTAGCGATAAAGAAAGAGATAGGCAAGCGAAGAGATACTTATCGCTTTGGCATTTGGTACTCGGTAAGCAATTCTTTATGGCTTTGCCACCGGTTCGGTATATTTCAGCCAAGTAATGGATAGAGATATTTGGTATAGACCGAACTAAAAACATCGTTTTTATGGCTTTTGCCACTTTCCTTACGTAAAAAAAGAACGAATAAACCAGCGAGGAATGGACGACATAACCTCGTTTATTGTCTAAATGTCTAATTTTCTTTAATAAAATTGTTTTGTTTTTTTCGGAAAATGCTGCATGTACAAAGATAAAACGAAGAAAGAATTTATAAAAAAACGTGTCCAGAAACAAATTATGTGGAATAAAAGTGACATTTTTCGCTACATGACGCAACTTTGACTAACCGCATTGTTTCCGCGATTTATCGATCTTTTTCGCCTAAATGGATTTGGTAGCATATTTTTTTGAAAATTTACTTGCCCATATTTATTTATTTATTAGTATATATTAGTATTTTTATTGTATTTCATTAAGTTATTTATTTTTTAATGATTTTATGTGCTTTTAATTTTTATTTTATGTATATTTATAATATGACTTATTTGTAAACTGTTACGCTTCTGTTAGTTGTTCTTTTTAAAATTTTATTTTTTAAGATTGATACTTATATTTTTAAATGGTTAAAGTCGCTGTAAGTAACCAATTTTTAATTTTAATAGATGGCAACATGCGTTTTTTTGTTACAAAGGACCTTAGGTATAACAATCTAAGCATAGATTTCAGTCCTCTTATTTTGCATACTTAATTTCTTTTGGCACCTGCACTATATGCTTTAACACACAAAGATTTTTTACCTGTAATGTTGTGTGGTTGCAGGAGAAGAGATTTTCTTAACTATAGAAACATTGCATATTTGTCAAATGGAGTTGGAGTTTAAGTTTTTTTTTGACTTAAAAATGTATGAATTATTGTTAATGGTTAGTGAAATTCGTAAATATAACCCACAACTGAAAAATACAATGTTACAAATAGGTAAAAAAAATGGTTTCTGTAAGCGAGTCAAAAAAGTATGTAAGTGGGCAGGTTAGCAAAGTTCTTAGATTTTTGCTTTAAAGAAGTCTACAGAAGGTTTTAATAAAGTTAAGATTTGCTGAAAATTTTATTAAAGACCCACTAAAGCACTTCGGTACCTTCAATTAATATTGGATTAAGGTACAGCAGTTCTTGTCCAATAAGGTACATCAAATACACATTTATGTCTACCAATTACCATTTCATGAGTATAAGCTACCATGATTTTCAAAACAAAATATCATTTAATTTTGTGACTGTTATTTTTCATATTGAGTTCAAATAGCATATACACATTGCATCCATCCCCAAGCAGCTTTCGTAAAGTTTGTATTTCTCTCTTGAGCCAGATAGTATTTGTTACCTTCTAACCTATACATTTTGCATGTATTAGGCCGTACTTGAAATACTGGTCCTATATCTAAGAATGGTTTTTTTCACAACACTTAGAATTCTTCATTCCATCAAGAGCCAGTCACCTTATTAATGAACTCACTTTTACCACGGCTTCTGCTCTGACGAAGAAACTAGTATAATATTTTCCCATCCAAGATCCTAATACTACTCTATTTCTATTCTCTATTTTAGTTCCATATATAAACTGACTCATTTCTTAACACATTGATGGTACAATATACATTAAGCCTTAAACCCTTCAAGGTTTTTTGTAACAGTTTTTAGGTCTTTTAAATTATCTTTTTTTTTACTTGGTACCTCAATCGCTTACAATGTGTAATAGTAATTTAAAATAAATAAACATAAAAACATAATAAAAGATTATATCACCATTCTTTGCTGCATTAATACACCGCTTCTAGCCAACGAAGTTAAGCAACATCGGGAATAATTAGTAGTTTGATGTGTGAAGATAGATGAACACCGTGTGCTGTTGTGTTTGGTCGGGATTCCACGTTAAACTACAGGTCATGTTTGAATAACATTACTCAGATATTAATGGTACCATAAAAATGCAGTATCTGTATGTTTCGGGTACTTAAATATCGTTGATGAAACTGGGCAAAATGACTTAGAGATATAAATACCCGAAACTCACATAGCTTTAGTGGGCTGTCCTTAAAAATAAAAAAAATAGTGTTTGGGTACCTAAATTGTGAACTTAAAAATTATGTTAGCTGGCCATCAATATTTATATTAGAACATAATATTTTATTTTAATGTGTTTAAATTTTCTAGTTGTATTAAACTGTCATTATAAATTTAGCTTTTAATTGTTTTATCTATTTGATGTTAATTTACCTAATCTCTTTAAAGTTGTTACGCTCTGCTGTCTTGGTAAGAACTTACAATTTTTTTAGTCATCTTTTATTGCTTCGGCATTTTAATTGTGGTATTTTTAATTAAAACTAAAATTAAATACTAGTAACGTTCAGGAAGTGACTAAGTCAGAAATTTTAAACCAAAAAATGAAACGATATCTTTTATAGAAAATATATATTTTTATTGGTTTTTTGCTATATTGTAATGTTTTAAAAGGTTAGATTTTTATCACAGATAGTCCATCTCTACTACGTTATACATGACTTTCTGTTTATTTACCTCTAATAAACTTATAATAAGCTTTTGCAAATTAATTCTAAAATATTCATATAAAGAATTAAATCTGTAGGCTTTTTACAAAAATAACCAACAATGACTTTTTTACCAATTTCTAATTCAAGTGGGGGACAAATTTGTTTTATTTTTAATTTAATATTTTAATTACGGAGCTAAGTAAGTCTTTAAAATACAAGTTACAATTTTTCAAAACAAAAATCCATGCCAGTCTTATAACATTAGTAGATTAGCCATCTAATAAACCAAAATTTATATTACTTTTTTATTTATAAACTTTTTATCGAAATTAGCCCAAATTTTATGAAAATTTTTAAAATTTTAATAATGATAAGATCAAATATAATATTGTAAAGCAGGATTATTTAATTAAAATTAATAGATTTAGCAATTGTAAAAATGTGGTAAAAATTCGAAAAAGTATATGAGTAGGCTACTACAGTACTTAACCTCTATAATACAAAATGATTGGCCATTTTTTTACGTAATTCTATGCAGAGAGAGTGTTTACACTTATAATGTTATTTTAATTTAACCTTCATATGACCAAAATTTTAATACATATTTGTGGTTCCGGGTCTCCTGCATGTTTGTTTAAACCTCAAATTATTTTGGTTAAGCTGCCAATTGCTAAACCAATTCTAAACATAAATCTTTAAAAGTTTGCATACTATAACGATTAAAATACGAAAGTGTGCTTGCGATATTCACCACTTTGCAGTTCTACGGGGTGGCGATTAAACAATTTTTGCACACAGGCCTTGTTTTTTACGTAGATTCGTATTTTAATAAAAAAATACATAATTTTATTTTTAAAGTTACTTCTTACCCCTTAAAAAAGAAAGAGAAAAAAAAATATGTCCCCTTTAGTACCTACTTATTACATCACCAAAATTGCATGAAAATATTTGAATTCGTTTTTGACCATATTGCATTGTAACACTTTAAAAAACTCACTCGGTCTATACCCAGCCTTGACATGTGGTCGCCCCTAATATAAGTAGTTTCTAATCGAAAATGGTATTAATTTTGTTACTAAATATAAATCACATTAAAAAATTGCTTCTTTGAATTTGTGTAAGATATGTTGTCAAACTATATGCGGAATAAGGATATAAAAATAGTAAGTTTTTAATTTAAAAGATACACTGATAAAGAAATAAGGTCTGTCTGATATTCAGTAATAGTGTAAATTTTACACTTATGTGAGCGCTCTTATCGAAAGTGTATTTTAGAACTAGATGGGAACAAAAAGTATAAAATAGTGTAATATATTTCTGTATAACAAACAGACCTATAATAAACATAAAACGAAGAAGCGGCGGAAAATATTTACCTATTGCCAAAGAATTACTGAATTATTCCGAAAAATATAATAAAAACTTTCTAAGTAAAATATTATTTATTTGAACTCTAAATTTTATCTTAGACATAACTTTCTTTCTTTTTTGTTTCTATTAGTAGCGTAATTCTTAATTAAAATACCAAGCAATGTATAACTTTTTTTGGGCACAAGATTTTTTTTTAGTTTACTTACATATATTTTTAAATATATTTTTTAAACAAAGCAATAGACATACCAAATCTGACTGAAGGCTCTTAAAGTATAAAACTAGTTTAAAATTATATTACTTATCACCATAAAATTATGCATTTTGATAAAAGATTTTTAAAATTTAAATTTTAGTTATTAAAATAACACCTTAAAATTTTACTTACGTGGGTTCCATCGAATAAAATATCTATAAATTTTAAATGCATA
>JAHBCN010009324.1:0-35286 GCA_019359885.1 Listronotus oregonensis | reverse complement strand
TTTCTCCACATAATTAATATACATTATTTTGGGAAAGTTGTTCTTATTGACCTTCATTGATATCTTTTTTTATATATATATATATTTTTTTGCTCGCGAGCATCCATAAAAGTTATCGGTTTCGTGGTTTTGCCAAAAGTACTGTGGGTTTAACTAAAACCACGTGGCGCCCATTTGTCTTTTTTTTTTTGTAAAAGTAAACTGTTTATTAGTAGTTCGTTCTTTTATTTGACCCAGCCCTTCTCCACTGTTGAAAAGCTGGCGGCAACCTACAGCTTAAACTTAAAATTTTTTTTTTTAACAACTCTTATGGATGCAGGTTTAAGTAAACTAGCGCGTCACGCGCTTAGGTACGTAAAAAAATGTAAAATATTAACTATTTCTAAATATCAAACAATTTATGTTTTGTTATATTTGCAGGGAAACTTATATATATATATATATATATATATATATATATATATATATATATATATATATATATATATATATATATATATATATATATATATATATATATATATATATATATATATATATATATATATATATATATATATATATATATATATATATATATTATATTATTATTGTTGGACGGGTTTCGGGTTTATATATTATTCTTTGTTACAATAATAATAATCCGCACCTTACCACGCAAATTTATTTATTTGTTTGTGGGGAATAATTTTATATAATACTTACAAATTTTTTTCTTTGACTTGATTGTCGACCGATGAAACCCCCTTCAAGAGTAAGTTCGTTATATTTTTGTTATCAAACATATACAAATAAAACCCTTTTTTTGTATTTTAATTTTTATTCTATTATATTAATCAATCAATAATTATTTACAATTAACAATAGGTGTTGTTAATTCCTTTTATAAACCTTTTCTAAACAATATATAGATAACTGATTTTTATCTCTGTTAAAATACCAATAATCATATATTTCATATATTTGAATTTTACTCAAAATTAAATATAAATTCCTTATTTTTATGGTCAATTATCTATAAATTTTTTATAATAAAATCTCAAAATTATTATTATTTATCATGAAATTATTTACTTTTAATTAATTTCTTAAATTAAAATAATAGTCTCTTTTTTTTTACTGGATCTGGCATTCGCTTAGCGGCTTACTTTGTTACTATTTGAATTTTCTAACCCTAAATACTAAACTGATTATTTACCTTTGGTTCCTTTGTAATAATGTTTTATATGAGCACCATCAAAAGGATATTTTGTTTGTAATTACATTCAACGAAATTATCCTCATCAAGGCTTATTTAAGGTCTCAATCCATTAATATTGTTTGTGTCATGTCTCTGGTTGGTATTACCATCCGATGTCCCATGGAGTTGGTTTTTTGTTGACTTGGGATTATTGTCCCAGAGAAATTCTTTTATTTCAAGGTAAATTTATTCGTATTTCACTATTCTTGTTTTAATATATTTGTCTATGGGGAAAATTTGTTTACAGATAATAAACACGGAAGTTTCAATTATAAACTCCGGCTTACTTTGGGGATGACATCATGGCCGTATTTTTCAATTGTTTCTTGGACCGGAGTAGGTGGTTTAATTTAACCAAATTGAAAAAAAGCCCTGTTTTGGGGTATCCGATTTATACCTCCCCCAAAAGAAAAATTTAGTCATTGACCAAAACAGCCCTTTTTGTTTATTTTGACAAATAAAATGGCTTCCTATATTTATGAATTTTAATAAATTTTTTTTGATATTATTTTATTTTTGTTTATATTTAACAACCTTATCCCACTTATTTATTGGAAATTTTATTCCCCTTTTATTTATGTATGGTATAATTTTCTAGCACAAATTTTTTCCCCTTTTATAGTTAATTTGACCCGTTTCAACACTTGACCTTTCAAAATTTAGTAAAATTAATTTTCAAAAGCCTTTGATCGGATTTGATAAAACTTACCATTACCTTTATCCTAATTTTATACAATTTAACAATTAACATTATTGGTTAAACTCCTATTTAACATAGAATATGAGGTTATTGACCTTCAATGTTTATGTCTACCTTATTCTAACTTTGCCTATAATTTTAAGTATTTATATTGTCTTTATTGTTCAAATTTTTCACTTACTTAAAGAGGTTCTTTTTTTATAGTTTTTGTCCATTTTATTAGATTAATATTTGTCGCCTTTTTTTGCACTATGTATCCTAAGGTCATTCCACTTTTTATCACCTTTTTATATCGTCTTTTTTTTTTTGGTTTATTTCCCATCTTTGATTGTTTACAAATTAAAATCGTTCCTAACATTTCTATACAAATTTACATTTATAAGTAGTATGTCATTGTTTGACAAAAATCAATCAAATTAGGATTTTGTCCCTTTCTTTATATTTGACCCTAAAATTTTAGGCTGTATATCCTTGTACTATCTTTTATTTTTATAATAAGTTAGTCTCATTATTATCACAAAGATTTTTACTATTTTACCATGTTTTATCTTTTAAGTTTTCTATACCAATAAGTTGGTATTCTACGAACCATCGATATGAGTTTATGTTTTTTTTAAAAGTAGTATTTCTATCTGTTTCTTTTTACTCCTAATTACTTTATTTGTATTACTGATTTTTACTAACTTATTCATCCATTTATAATCCCTTTTTTTCATTAATTAATTTTTTAATATTTTCCCCTTTATACTTGTTATCCCATTTTAATTTAAGTTAAAATAAAACGAAAACATAGACCCAAAAAATCCAATTCGCCATTTCATCGCACACAATATTGGATTACGGGCTGCCATCAAGACGAAAATTGATGCTGCAAAGGAATTACAGGGGCTGAGAGTCATCCGGATCCTGCAAATTCTGGTCATTCATTAACACAAAGAAAATTCCACTTCCTTGCCCGAGATGCTTGTACATGGGGATAACTTATTCTGACCCAAGATGTGGTGAATGCATTTGAAATTCTTTGGCAGCGTTTACAGCAGGCCCAGTAATCGGTTATTCAAAACGCAGTCACATATTCCCAAACATTATTTAACCAACTATCGGATCAGGTTGTTTGGGCATTAAAGAGATTAAAATAAGGCAACTTGTGGTCCACAATATACCTTGCTTTGGGGTGTCCCTGCTTTATTAAAACCGTTATGTTTATTTTTAACTTTGCCTCCGCACAAATTTTCCTGACATATGGAAGCCGCAAACCCGGTTTTTAAAAGGGGTAATGTCAATGAAACAACTATCACCAGCTCATCTTGTATTTGCCAAGGTTTTTGAAATGTCGGGAAGTTTTTTCCCCATTAAGGGCATAATTTCACCGAACCAGCATGGATTCTTTGACGGGCGAGCACTAGAGCAATCTGGCTTGTTTTGCTCAGTTCAGGGCGGTTTAAGGTAGCAGGTCGATGTAATCTACAACGATTTTTCAAAGGCCTTTGACCGGTTGATCATTCCATATTATTGCATAAACTGGATGATATGGGCTTTAGTGCTGATTTGCATTATTCTTAAAATCTTTTGAGTAATCAACGTATGTCGAAACCTATAAATCTTATAACTTTGAAGCCACAAGTGGTGCCCACAGGGTAACCTGGCTCCTCTACTGTTTCATTATTCAAAATGATAATGTTGTGATATTCAAGTAACGTATTGTATTTGCGGGATCTTGTTCAGAGTTATTGGGATCAGTCTGATTGCCCACATTACAGGGTGATTTAAATAGTTCAACTGGTGTGATATCAACAACCCCCAAACACCGAAAATGTTTTTTAGACCACAAAGTAAGGTTAACCTGTTCCCTTCGAGTACAAATTGGATAATGCTGTTATTGGTCGTTGTGAGACATTCAAGGATCTGGGTATTTTTTAAAAGTTTCTTTGGCAAACCCATAGACCAGATAGGTAGAGCAATGAGAATGCTGGGTTTTATAATGCAATTGCTACTTTACAATATTCAAACATTAAAACCTTATATTTCTGTATGTACGCTGATACTTGAATATGGTTCTATTATTTGGCATCCTTTTACAACAAGTATATCATAATTAGAAAGTGTCCAAAGAAAATTTGTTAAATTTCTTGTATTTAAAAAGGGCTTTTCCACCTAGAGGTGTCGATCAGGGTGAGCTTCTAAGACGGTTTCAATTTTTTTTAAACGATCGCAAAAATATTTATCAATCCAATTTTTTCAAAGTCTGCAGATGCCTTATTGACTGTCCTGAATTACTATCCCAGATAATGTTCCATGTTTTCAGATCTGTTCCTCCATTACATTTCACTTACCTACACCTTCTACTAATGTTTTGATTAAAACACCACTATTTCAAGCTATGCGCCTTTTAATGAGACCTGTGAATTGATGCTTACGACCTGTCATCGTTCTTTTTAGAAATGTTGAAGCGTAGATTGTTGTGGACTGCTTAGCCTTATTTTATAAGTTTTTAAGTTGTCAAATACTTTTACTATTATAATTTGTGTATAAATTCTTTTTTTCTCTTTTTTTCATTATATTACATGCTATGATAAAATTGTCTTATAAATGGATTACTGTTAGACAATAAAGATTATTATTATTATTATTATTAAAGATACTACTTATAACCATATTCTTCAATATATATATATATATATATATATATATATATATATATATATATATATATATATATATATATATATATATATATATATATATATATATATATATATATATATATATATTTCTCACTATAAGGGATGGTTCGATATTCCTTATTATGCAAATTTACAATTTTTTAAAAATGCCTAAAGATTAGTCGATTTATTTCATCTGATATAACTTCATTAGCTGCTTTCTATATTAAATTATAAAATAAATAAAACAAAACAGTAATAATCATTTATTTATTCAGAGTATCATTAACACAATAAGATGCTTATATTTTATAAAATGAATTTATCAAAAACGTTGGAAGGTCGTGTTTAAGGCTTTAAAAGTGGCAGTGTCCACCACGGGTTTTTATGAAAAAAGCAAACATATGTAATGACGAAAGAAAAATGTATGCAATCTGCACGCAGCAGGTACTAGTCTGGACACTTTTAAGATAAGAGAGCCGACAAAGTGGTAGGTTTGGCGTTTTAGCAGCTGGACTGTAAATGGATGCTTGTGACTTTAAGCATTTTGGCAACTACTGTGGCCATTGATGTAATGTGTTTAAATGAAATAGTCTTTTATATATTTAGTTTTTTATTAAAAGTAGTAAGGTAGTTTAATAAAGAAAAGCTAAAAAGTAAAAAGAAGATAACTTGTAAATGATTTTTATTACCATTTACCTTATTAATATACTAATAATGTGGGTCCAATACAATAGGGAATGTCTTATTATTTTTAAATGTATACCATTTCAATAGCATTGAATTCACAATGATATGGATGCAAGCGCAGCACTTGATGACCACCCTGCTGAATAAGAGCATCGACGACATAAGATTTGGGAGACTTTGGTAGGCGCTGAATCAAGCACCACAAAATCTATTTTGTCGCCGATTTTGCAAAAGGAATATTTCGGTTTTTTAACCATTTAACCATATTTTCTTTCTCCCCGCCACTATATGGCCAGTTTTCTAACAACCTACTATGGTAGATGGCATTACCTAAAATGACTAATGAAGGCCTTTTCAAATTAGGTAGTAGATCATCTCTAACCCACTTCTCAAAATTTTCAGCTTTCCCCTCGCCATAGTAATCTCCTGTTTTTGTTTTAGATTTAAAACTTCTACTGGCACCATCAACAAATCCTTTTTCTGAACCAGCATGTAGAATAATATATCTAAGGAAAATATAAGTATTTCATTAGTTTTTTAATTAAATAGACTTGAATGTTTCATAAGAATGCAGCAAGTGTGTTCTGTAGTTTAATGTTGTCTAAGAACTACAGGTTTAATCATATGTCCTATGTATGAAAGAGACCCTAACTGAGGTATCTACCGAATCTGTCATATATGTGTATTTTTCTCAGGATACCCCTTATGCTTAAAGTCTAAGTGTTCACATACTACCAGTGTCTAGAGTGAAGTCAGATATGAATTACTAATAAGATTTCGTAGTCTCGGAACTCTAGAGATGAAGGTGCGGAAAAAGTGGGAAATGTGAAGTGGACAATAAAGGGATGCATCGGAGTAGACTTTTAATTTGCTCTAATTGGGATATACAAAAGAAGGAATTATGACAGTTATGCTTCGGAGCAGAAGCTGTAAAAATATTCCTAAAAGAGAAACATGTCTTCTACAGCTTGTAGGTGTGCAAGAGGAAGCTTTTTTGTAAAACTGTTATAATTTATAAGGCAAAACAAAATTTTATTAGAGCATAGTAAAAGTTTTACCTTGTGATTTAAAAAAAAATGGACCCTTCAATTTTTCCTCAAGTGTACGAAAGCACATTTTTTTTCTAGCGTATAATTAGTCATTAGAATGTTTTACCTTTCCACTAAAATATACATCGTCATCCTGGCAAGACCTGCGGAAAGAGCTGTTTGAGAAGATCCAGGTTTCATCGAGAAACATCCAAAGATTTTTATTTTCTCCTAAATCTTCATTTTCCATAAAACCCTTTGAAATTTTTTTTCACATGCGTTGCACATTTGGTTTTTCCATTAAGCCTAAGTCACTTATAAATTTCATATTTTGCTTCTTATATTGTCAGCAACTGCCACTATGCGATCCTAAAAAATACATTCATAAATATATTTAAGTCTTAAAATATTTGGCAGATCTGAAGATGTATTTTTATACTATGATACTCTTAAAACGAGTTATTTTACCTTTTGCAAGATCACTATTCTGATAGCATCATTTTTCAAAAAATATTTAATAGGTTATATTTTCTTACCTCCGACTCATCACAGCTCTGAAGTGGGTTTCGAAGCTTTTCCAAACTGGAAATACAGTAATCATTGTGATTTATACACTAACAAATAACTATTCTAGTGGTTTTTTTTAAACCAATAAAAATAAAACTTAGCCCAAAATAAAATAAATTATTAAATATAAAAAATGTCAAATAGTCCACACAAAAAAAAAATAAAAACACTGCAGAGTAATCTCTAATCTCACTAATTACTTTATAACACACCCAAACACAAAATATATTTAATACAAAAATTAAAACGCTGTTAATCCATTACTGGGTGATTTATGCCAATCAGCTGATTTTGACGTTGAGCCTAGTAATTTTTGTTTTTGAGCATGCAAGCCAACACAAAAATGTTAGCTTGGACAAACTTTATAGCCCATTTTTAAAAACATGGCTGGAAATTGTAAATACATATTTTACAACGACAACCAACCGTTGGCGTTGTGTATTCATACTTTTGGCAATATGAATGCTTTGACAGGGTTTATACTCTAAAATCACAAAAAAATCCCTCAAATTTCCAGATTTTCCCATATTTCTCCAGAAAGTAAAATATTTAAAAATTAATAGATAATGGGTACACAAAAAAAAATAAAATTAATAAATAAAAAAATACTTAAAAAACAAAATAAAAATATAATTTACATTTTGGACATGCTAAAACCTTAATTTTGGTTTTCAATTTCCTGAGCTCTTCATCGATGCGCGCCTTTTTTCATATATACTATTATTTTCCAGATTTGTCTTTCTTCTCTCTAGACCTCTGATTTCTGATGTCGCTTTTCTTTTTTTGTTTTTTAGCTTTATCAATTCTTTTTTCTTGTAGATATTGAAGGTTTTTCATGTGTGATTGGCTAAAGGATCTTTTTATTTTTCGAGTAATTTTAATATTATCTAAGACTCGATAAAACTTTACTTTATCATAAAAAGTCCTTTTGGCAACCATCGATTTTCCTGCATATTCTCGATTGACATTTCTTTCCTTGCTGAGAATTCACTTTCAACTGTGGCAATTCCATGAGAAAATAAAACGATTTTAATAACTTCAAATAATTCGGCAAATTAAAACCTTTCCAAAATAATACTTTTAAGAAAATTATCAGGAGCATTGGAATTGTTACATTGGTCAAAATGTCAAAAATGTTGGTATATTGTTCCAATTATATTATTCTTAATTGTTTTTCCAGAAATCCTATCATTTTCCCTGACATTTAAAAAATCTTTAAAAATTCCCTAACATTTGTAGCTATATTCAAATTCCCTGAAATTTCCAGGTTTTCTAGTTGAGTATAAACCCTATCTGATATTATTTGTTAAGATACTTTAGTAATTCCTATGTAAAATACAATTTTACGCTCCAATCTGAGGGCGTAAAAGTGCACTTTTAAGCCCTAGGACAAAAAAGTAACAAAAACGCCTGCATTTATAAATGCATAAAACAACAATAAAATTAAATAAAGCCTTAGTTTTTGGTAAAACAACAATTTATTTATTAAACATTATGTTAAAAGTACAATTTAAAACATTAAAAACTAGTAAATTTCCTCCTGCCGATTCTTTTGGGTTGTTAGCACCTCCGGAGTAAAGCAGCCCTAAAGAAAGAAGTCCATGGGTGTCAAATCGGACCTAGTGGCCAATCAATATCTCCTGGAAGAGATATATCAGCAACCATTTGTTAGGCGAGTATTTTGTGGGATATGTGGTAAATAACACACTTCTTAGGTCAACCTCTATAATTTAATGTCTTAAAAAGTAAACTATCAAGGCCAGTAATGCTGGTTATTCACAGTGAAAGCGTTGCTGTTTAATTGTTTTTTTTTGTGCAGGCGACGGTCGCATTTAAATCTATTAACACGTTTGGGATTTTTTATGTATTCGGAGAATATGTCTATTCAAATCTCTTTTCCGCAGTGTTTGATATGCACACTGATCGCATTTAAACTTTTTAACTTCTTTGGGATTCTTATGTCGGAGAATGTGAGTTTTAAAATTTCTTTTATCAAAAGTTTGATAATTACAATGATTACAAGAAGATATATTTTTATGTAGGAAAACGTGTCTCTTTAAATTTCCTTTATCCAGTGTTTGATAATCACAATGATCGCATTTAAACATAATCACTTCTTCGGCATTCTTATGCCGGAGAGTGTGCTTTATCATCGTACTTTTGTAACGAGTTTGATAATCACAATGATCCCATTTAAACATATTAACTTCTTCGGCATTCTTATGTCGGAGATTGTGCTTTATCATTGGACTTTTGTAACGACTTTGATAATCACAATGATCGCATTTAAACATATCGACATCTTCGGGATTTTTATGTCGGAGGTTGTGCTGCTTTAAATAACGTCTGTGACGGGTTTGATAATCACAAGTATCGCACTTAAGCATAATAACATCTTCGGGATTTTTATGTATCAGTTCGTGTCTATTTAATGAGCCCTTGTGAAGAGTTTGATAATCACAAGTATCGCATTTAAACTTATGAACATGTTTGGAATTTTTATGTCGGAGATTGTGCTGCTTTAAATAACGTCTGTGACGAGTTTGATAACCACAAATATTGCATTTAAGCATATTAACATCTTCGGGATTTTTATGTTTGAGGATGTGTCTTCTAAGATTTTCTTTTTCCCTAAAAATTTTAGGTAGAGTTAACTACTAATTATTGTTATTTAAGTATTTAAGAAAAACAGTAAATGAAAATATCAGAACAACAAAATTATGACATTTTGAAACATGTGCATAATAAATTAAATAGGCAACTAAAAATATACAAATTTAGACATTTAGTCTATTTATAACCTAATCACTCAGATAACAACCTTTAAAACATCTGTCAAGTTGGTTGCCGAAAACTGAACTACCAAATACATCCCGAAAAAAAAAATAAAAATTATACTATCTATACCTAATTTCAGATTGCTCTTCGTCGTCCAACTTGATAGCTATTTCCTCATTTTTAATTTTCCACTCTTCAAATGTTGTTTCATCTGATTTCTTAATTTCATACGTCACTATTGGATCTACAACTTTCACATCCCTTATCGTTTGTTCAGTAGAGTAACCTCTGTATCTGTAAACAATAAAAATAATTTTAAAATTTAAATATAAAAAAAGTGTTAATTTGCCCTTGTCACAGTCACATTTTTAACTATTTTTTGTTCATTATATAAAATTACACTAGTTTTATTTATGTTAAACCAAATGTTATTTAAAAAACAAAATAAAAATATAATTTACATTTCAAACATGCACCTTAATTTTTGTTTTCAATTTACTGAGCTCTTCATCGATACGCCTTTTTTAATATATATATTATTATTTTCCAGATTTGTCGTCCTCCTCTCTAGAGCTTTGATTTCTAAAGTCGCTTTTCTTGTTTTCTTTATTTTTTTTGTTCTTTAGCTTTATCAATTCTTTTTTCTTGGAGATATTGAAGGTTTTTCATGTGTGATTGCCTAAAGGATCTTTCAATTTTTTGAGTAATTTTAATATTATCTAAGCCTCGATAATACTTCACTTCATCATAAAAGTCCTTTTGGCAACCATCGATTTTTCCTGCATATCTCGATTAACATTTCTTTATTCACTGAAAATTCACTTTCAACTGTAGCATTTCCAGGGAAAAATAATAAAACGATTTTAATAACTTCAAATAATTCAGCAAATTAAAACCTATTCAAAATACTACTCTTAAGAAAATTATCAGGAGCATTGGAATTGTTATATTGGTCAAAAATGTTGGTATATTGTCCAATCATATTATTCCTAATTTTTTTTTTCGGGAATCCTATAAACTTTCCCTGACATTTAAAACATTTTTGAAAATTCCCTGACATTTGTAGCTAGATTTAAATTCCCTGAAATTTCCAGGTTTTCCAGTCAAGTATAAACCCTGTCTGACATTACTTGTTAAGCTATTTTAGTAATTCCTATTTAAAAATACAATTTTGAACGATCGGGCATAAAATACAATTTTACGCTCCCATTTGAGGGCGCAAAATTGCATTTTTACGCCCTAGGGCGAAAAAGAAACAAAAACGCCCGCATTTATAAATGCATAAAACAACAATAAAATTAAATAAGGCCTTAGTTTTTAGTAAAACAACAATTTATTTATTTACCATTATGTTAAAAGTACAATTTAAACATTAAAAACTAGTAAATTTCCTCTTGCCGATTCTTTTTCAATGTTTGCACCTCTGGCATAAAGCACTTCACAATTGCAAGTCTGCAAGTTATTAATGTACACCTCCTTTATCCAGCCCTAAAGAAAAAGTCCAATGGTGTCAAATCGGGGGACCTTAGTGGCCAATCAATATCTTCCCTGAAAGAGATGATGCATCCAGCAACCTATTTCTTAAAAGAGCGAGTGTTTTATTGAATATGTGATAAACAGCAACCTCTTTAATTTATTGTCTTAAAAAGTTGATTATAAAGTCTCAGTAAGTAATGCTGAGTTATAGCACCAAATCATTCCATCTGATATTGCCGCCAGAAATGTTTAAAGGTCAAAATCTCTACCAAAAAAAAACTGCACGTAATTTTTTGATTGTTACTAAGGATCACTGATTTTCATAAAATGTTTTAACAATGATAAAGTGTTATTTAATAGTATAAAAATCTTTTTTTTATTGCCTTAGACTCGTGATACGAAATATCGGAAAGAGCGACAAAAGAAACGGCCCTCAATTTAAATCTAGTATCTCCCAGCAAGTTAATTGAACCACCTGAACTACTATTTTTTCGGGCTTATCATCATGGAAACCCGCTTTTTCAGCGCAGGATAATTACGATTATCGCATTTAAACTTATTACTATCTTTGGGATTTTTGTCTCAGGATGTACTTCGTTAAAACTTCTTTTTTCGGTACTCTATAATCGCACTCAAACATACTATGTATCCGATAATCGCATTTAAATCCTTTAACATGTTTGGGATTTTTTGTGCCTTCGGAGGATATGCCTATTCAAATTTCCTTTCTGTATTGTTTGGTAATTACAATAATCGCATTTAAACAGATTAATTTCTTCAACATTTTTATGTCGGAGAAGGTGCTTGTTTAAATTACTTTTATCGAAAGTTTGATAATCACAATGATCACAAGAAAAGATATAAATATCTTTCGAACTTTTATGTCGGAACGCGTGTCTCTTTAATTTTCCCTTTTCCCGTGATTGATAATCACACTGATCGCATTTAAACATATTAATATCTTCGGGATTTTTATGTCCAAGTTCGTGCCTATTTAAATTGCCTCTGTAATAGGTTTGGTAATCACAATGATTGCATTTAAGCTTTTTAACATCTTCAGCATTTTTATGAAGAAGTACGTGCATTTTTAAATGATTTTGTTAATAGCTTGATAAGCACACCGATCGCATTTAAACGTATTAACATCTTTGGGATTTTTATGTCGAAGTATGTGCCTATTTAAAGAACTTTTGTAAATAGTTTTATAATCACAATGATCGCATTTAATCTTTTCAACAACTTCGGGATTTTTATGAAGAAGAGCGTGCATTTTTAAATGATTTTTGTTAACAGTTTGATAAACACAATGATCGCATTTAAACATTTTAACTTCTTCGGGAATTTTGTGTCGAAGTTTATGCATCCTTAAATTAGCCATGATAAAACTTTGATATTCGCAATGATCGCATTTAAACATACGAACTTCTTCGGAATTTTTATGTCGTAGACTGTGATTCTTTAAACTACTTTTATATATAGTTTGATAATTACAATCATCGCATTTAAACATACGAACTTTTTCCGGATTTTTATGTCGGAGATTGTGATTCTTTAAAGTACTTCTATAAATGGTTTGATAATCACAATGATCGCATTTAAACATATTAATATCTTCGGGATTTTTATGTCGAAGTTCGTGCCTATTTAAATGATTTTTGTGGTGGGTTTGGTAATCACAAAAATCGCATTTAAACTTTTTACCATCTTCGGTATTTTTATGAAGAAGGGCGTGCCTTTTTAAATGATTTTTGTTAATAGTTTGATAAACACAGTGATCGCATTTAAACATTTTAACTTCTTCGACATTTTTATGTCGAATGTTGTGTCTCTTTAAATATCTTTTATGAGGAGTTTGATAATCACACTGATCGCATTCAAACAGCTGACCAGGTTTTATATTATGGTGAGTGGATGGCTGTATATTCTGTCTTTGCGTTGCTCGATCATCGCTCTGATTTTCGTCTTTGACAGAATGGTCTTCATGTCTTTCTTTGCCAAAGCAATTATCCAAAAGCTGAAAACAAAAAGGTTGAGGTACAGCAACTATTTATTGCAAACTTTTGTATTTAGGAAAAACAGTAGTAGAAAATATAAAGTAAACGAAATGAAATTAGAAAACAGGGTTGATAAAAATCATGATTTCAAAAAAAAATAACCAGCTTTTACAAATATTATTATTTCTAAATATTTCTAACTGCTTATATTTTGTTTTGTTAAGTAAACAAATATTTTTAGGCAGGAATAGTACAGATACGAAGCAAAACTGAAGAAGTTTTAACATGCAAATTTCGTTCGCGTAGTTTCTGCAAGTTTGCGCCTTTGTCAAAACTTGTATTAAAGTGCAAATTTCGTCCACGCAGTATTGCAAGTTTGCCGCCTTGTCGAAACTTGTAATAACTGGCAGAACACGGCCGGCTATAAAAACGATACGCATTTATTTTAGTTATCAGTAATATTTTTGCTTTAGGGGTTAATCTATAAAAACATTTGGACTCATGACAAGCCGGTGCAGAAAGGAATTTAATATTTGGCAGCATTTTATAAAAAAAAAGTGGTGGGCAAACTAGGTTGTAGAGCAGTAAGCAAAAATTGTGGTAAAGAATTGCAAGGTCTAGTGGACAGACTAAAGAGTCATTGGGAAACCTGCAAAAGTAAAAATAGTGATAACAAGGAAGTTTAAAGGTGTATGAAAGCATAATGCTATTGCCCATTCGATCAAAAAATGTCCAGCCCAGTATGAAAATAACTGTCAGAGTTGGCCCCGCCGATTTTGCGCAATAACGAAATTCCACGAAATAATTTAATGTGTTGCCTACTTACACACTGATAAATCAGTGTGTAGTTAGGCATGGGAGCCGTATTAGTTTCGATTGTTTTGCTTTGTGTGATTATATTTTGTGGTTGCAGAAGTTTTTTTGGATTGATAAAAACCTTCTTATTTTAGTGATTAGTGTTTATTAAATTGTGACTATAATTTTGTGTTTATTATTTGTTTCTTATAATATCTTAACAAAATGACTAGAGGTTGTATGGTTTTATCTTGCAAATCTAAGGGTAACATACCCGGAATTTTTTACTTTAGGTAAGTATTTCTTATATTTAAATTAGGTGCTTCTTATGAGACGTAACGTTAGGTAACCGAATAAATAATAATATATCAATTAGGAATTATAGGAAATAAAAATTTCATAGGAAATAACAGTGAGAAAAGTAAGGCAATCTTAACTATCTTTTAGATGATTTTCACAATGTTTGTGTATTTCTGTGAATTATTAAAAAGAAATAAGGTTTACATTTAGGTACTTTTATTTCATTTAATAATTTAGTACATTCTTTTAAAGGATCAAAATTATTAATTACTGGGCAGACCAGGCAAATTGTAATATATACAGGTCCCTCTAATTGAATGAAAGAAAGTACAATTTTATGTTAAAGTTCCTTTTTGCTTTTTTTGTATTTGTTTAAAAAGAAATTAGATTTTTGGTTTCTTAAACTTACATTATCAACTTTTTAAGCTCGACATACTGTAGACCAGAGGTTCTCAAACTTATTTTGTCTAACGCCCACTTTGAAAATCAGTTATTTTGTAGCGCCCCCCACTTTTTTGTCACCTTAAAAATCTTAATAACATATTAGTCTCGCCTGGAATTTAATTAAACCTATATTCTAAACGACACTTTTCCTACCAGAGAGAGCACTATTATGGCAACTTACAATATTAAGAGTATCTTTTATTTAAAATTATCAACATTGAGCAATTATAATTCAACTTTACAATATTAAGAGTATCGGGGTAGCGGGCAGAGTGGCCGGAGGGCGAGCGAGTGAGTTGCGTGCATGCGGCGAAACGTCACGTCTAGAGGTGGAAAGTTCGAATCTTTTTACTGAATCAATTCATTTGATGCATTCACTTGAAAAGGTTCGATCGCAACCGATTCACTTTATTATGATGCCGATGCCGGTCGGACTCGATCGGTAATGAATTCAACAAAAATGTGATATTTTTCTTAAATAAAGAAATTATTTGCAAGTATTTTATTTTGGTATAATTATTATTTTAAAAAACATATTTGAAATAAAACTTTTAAAAACTATAATCAATAAAACCTACAAATGAACCTCCAAATTAAGTCTTTGGTCAAAAAAATAGTTAAAAACAAAGAAAAAAAGTTCTTTTAATTGCCAAATAGGTATATAGCCAAAACTGATTCGAACCGACAATATGAGTACACATAAAACAAAACTAGGTTCGTTATTCATCGCAGAGCGATCCAGCAAGTGGGTCAAAAAC
Source organism: Listronotus oregonensis (assembly GCA_019359885.1). Classification (NCBI taxonomy): domain Eukaryota; kingdom Metazoa; phylum Arthropoda; class Insecta; order Coleoptera; family Curculionidae; genus Listronotus; species Listronotus oregonensis. The sequence goes on along the minus strand of JAHBCN010009324.1, from coordinate 19,853 downwards.
GTTTGTTCTTTTTGAACGAATTCTTCGCGAACGACACACCTCTAGTCACGTCAGTCGCCGTACGGTCGCAAGCCGCGGCTGTGTATTTGGGCACCTGCACTCCGAAAACACGGACCGACGAACGTTGACGGACTAAAATACAGGATTGCACAAATAAATCGTCCAATATTTGTTTGCTCCAAACGTGAATTATAATTAAACATTCTAAGCTTAATTTTATTTTTTCTTTAATTTTACTAGATTAGGTAGTGCTCTGCTTGACCGCAAGAATATATACATATTTTTAACACGTGTCTTCGGAGGTGGGCACCTTACCTGCGACACTTGAAGACACGAATATATTTCAGTGTTTGATACCTATTACTAAATATCTTAACATATAAATAGCGTTGTGAACGCATTAAAAATATTAAATATTTAATATATCAACTAATAAATGGATGTTGTGTAGTGAAAGGTTTTAAATTTTATTGAATTTTAAAATATGAAGTAGCTGACGTTACAAATCACCCATCGCCCCCCAAAATCAAATCAGCGCCCCCCAATTTTTTCTGGGTCCCTTACCGCCCCCCTCTAGGCCTCCAGCGCGCACAAGGGGGCGTTATCGCCCACTTTGAGAAAGACTGCTGTAGACACATAATATTTAACGGTTACTGTTAGAATGGATACCTAGGTACCAACGGTTACTAAACATTTTTAACCACTGTTATTCTGTCTCATGAATGTTTGTTATTAGTGAAAAGTATATGCCTAAAAAGCAGTTATAAAAATTTCACTTTTTAATGTACAACCACAATCTTAGCATTAGATTAAACTCATTTACACTATCTTGCCCTTCTTTTATCACAAAATTGGTGATAAGTACATGAAACTATCATACAATGTTTGAAATTTATTTAAAAAAATCGTGTTTTTATTTATTTACAAAGATTTTTGGTAAAAATACAAAACTCCCAAAAATATCGACCATTTAAATAGAAGGCTGTAAAGTGGCGCCATATATTCTTTCCATATTATTTCAGATGATATAAAATCCAATATTACACAATTATTTTAAATTATCTATGGTAGTATCGTTTAATAACCAACAATTTTGTGCAAAAAAAAACAGTGAATAAAATATAAAAAATTATTTAAAAAACAAAATAAAAATATAATTTACATTTTAGACATGCTTAAACCATAATTTTTGCTTTAATTTACTGAGCTCTTCATCGATGCGCCTTTTTTCATATATAGTATTATTTTCCACATTTGCCTTCTTTCTCTCTAGAGCTTTGATTTCTGATGTCGCTTTTCTTTATTTTTTTTAATTCTTTAGCTTTATTAATTCTTTTTTCTTGTAGATATTGAAGGTTTTTTATTGGTGATTGCCTGAAGGATATTTTTATTTTTGGAGTAATTTTAATATTATCTAAGCCTCAATAATACTTCACAGCATCATAAACAGTCATTCTAGTAACCATCGATTTTTCTGCATATTCTCAATTAACATTTCTTTATTCACTGAAAATTTACTTTCAACTGTGACATTTCCAGGGAAAAATAATAAAACGATTTTAATAACTTCAAATAATTCAGCAAATTAAAACCTATTCAAAATACTACTCTTAAGAAAATTATCAGGAGCATTGGAATTGTCATATTGGTCAAAAATGTTGGTATATTGTTCCAATTATATTATTTTTATTTTTTCTTCTAGAAATCCTATAGATTTTCCCTGACATTAAAAAACCTTGGAAGATTTCCAGACATTGGTAAATAAATTCAAATTCACTGAAATTTACAGGTTTTCCAGTCGAATATAAACCCTGCCTGACATTATTTGTTAAGATATTTTAGTAATTCCTATTTAAAAATACAATTTTGTACGATCGGGCGTAAAATACTATTTTACGCTCCCATTTGAGGGCGCAAAATTGCACTTTTACGCCCTAGGACGAAAAAGTAACAAAAACGCCCGCATTTATGAATTCATAAAACAACAATAAAATTAGATAAGGCCTAAGTTTTTAGTTAAACAACAATTTATTTAATATTATATTAAAAGTACAATTTAAACATTTAAAACTAGTAAATTTCCTCTTGCTGATTCTTTTTCAATGTTTGCACCTCTGGCATAAAGCACTTCACAATTGCAAGTCTGCAGGTTAGTAATGTACACCTCCTTTATCCAGCCCTAAAGGAAGAAGACCAATGGTGTCGAATCGGGGGACCTCAGTGGCCAATTAATATCTCCCCTGGAAGAGATGATGCATCCAGCAGCCATTTGTTAGAAGAGCGAGTGTTTTATTGAATATGTGATAAACAGCAACCTCTTTAATTTATTGTCTTAAAAAGTTGATTATTAAGTCTCAGTAAGTAATGCTGGTTATACACAAATGAAGCATTGCTGTCAATGTTGTAAAAAGGTAGGACCAAATCATTCCATCTGATATTGCCGCCAGAAATGTTTAAGGGTCAAAATCTCTACCAAAAACTGCACGTAATTTTTTGTTGTATTGTTACTAAGGATCACTGATTTTCATAAAATGTTTTAACAATGATAAAGTGTTATTTAATAGTATAAAAATCTTTTTTTTATTGCCTTAGACTCGTGATACGAAATATCAGAAAGAGCGACAAAAGAAACGGCCCTCAATTTAAATCTAGTATCTCCCAGCAAGTAAATTGGACCACCTGAACTACTATTTTCTTCGGGCTTATCATCATGGAAGCCCCGCTTTTTTCAGAGCAGGATAATTACAATTATCGCATTTAAATTATTATTATCTTTGGGATTTTTGTCTCAGGATGTACTTCGTTAAAACTTCTTTTTTCGGTACTCTATAATCGCACTCAAACATACTATGTATCCGATAATCGCATTTAAATCCTTTAACATGTTTGGTATTTTTTGTGCCTTTGGAGGATATGCCTATTCAAATTTCCTTTCTGTATTGTTTGGTAATTACAATAATCGCATTTAAACATAACATCTTCGGGATTTTTATGTCGGAGGACGTGCATTTTTAAATGAGATTTGTTTAGAGTTTTATAATCACACTGATCGCATTTAAACAGATTAATTTCTTCAACATTTTTATGTCGGAGAAGGTGCTTGTTTAAATGTCTTTTATGAAAGTTTGATAATCACAATGATCACAAGAAAAGATATAATATCTTCCGAACTTTTATGTCGGAAAGTGTGTCTCTTTAATTTTCCCTTTTCCCGTGATTGATAATCACACTGATCGCATTTAAACATATTAATATCTTCGGGATTTTTATGTCCAAGTTCGTGCTTATTTAAATGGCTTCTGTAATGGGTTTGGTAATCACAATGATTGCACTTAAGCTTTTTAACATCTTCGGCATTTTTATGAAGAAGGGCGTGCATTTTTAAATCATTTTTGTTATCGGCTTGATAAACACACTGATCGCATTTAAACATATTAACATCTTCGGGATTTTTATGTCGAAGTTCGTGCCTATTTAAAGAACTTTTGTAAATAGTTTCATAATCACAATGACCGCATTTAAACTTTTTAACATTTGTTTTATGTGATTGTGCCTTAAAGACTTTTAATAGTTATAATCACAATACGCATTTAAACTGTTACACTATTTTTATGTCGAAGTTCGTGCCTATTTAAATGATTTTTGTAAGGAGTTAGGTAATCACAAAGATCGCATTTAAACTTTTTAACATCTTTGAGATTTTTATGAAGAAGAGCGTGTATTTTTAAATGATTTTTGTTATTAGTTTGATAAAGACACTGATCGCATTTAAACATATTATTAACATTTTTGGGATTTTTATGTCGAAGTACGTGACTTTTTAAACAACTTTTGTATAGAGTTTCATAATCACAATGGTCGCATTTATACTTTTTAACATCATCGGGATTTTTATGACGGAGATTGTGATCCTTTAAAGTACTTTTATAAATAGTTTGATAATTGCAATAATCGCATTTAAACATGTTAACTTCTTCAGGATTTTTATGTCGAAGTTCATGCCTACTTAAAAGATGTTTGTAAGGGGTTTGGTAATCACAAAGATCGCATTTAAACTTTTTAACATCATCGGGATTTTTATGTCGGAGATTGTGATTCTTTAAAGAATATTTATAAATAGTTTGATATGCACAAAGATCGCATTTAAACAAATCAATTTCTTCGGGATTTTTATGTCGGATGTTGTGACTCTTTAAATATCTTTTGTGAGAAGTTTGATAATCACACTGATCGCATTTAAACACTTGACCAGGTTTTATATAGTGAGTTGTTGGTTTCTGTATATTCCTTCTTTGCGTTGCTCGATCATAGCTCTCATTTTCTTCTTTGACAGAATAATCTTCATATCTTTCTTTGCCAAAGCAATTAACCAAAACGCTAAAAACAAAAAAGCTGAGGTAGAGCAACTATTTATTGCAAACTTTTGTATTTAGGAAAAACAGTAATAGAAAATATTTAATGAACAGGGTTAATAATAATCATTATTTAAAAAAAAAAAAAAAATCGATGATTAAAAAAACATGTTTTTTTTTATTTAAAAAAATGACCAGCTTTTTCAAATATTATTATTTCTAAACATGTCTAACTGCATATATTTTGTTTTGATAAGTAAACAAATATTTTTAGGCAAAAATAGTACAGATATGAAGCAAAACTAAAAAAGTTTTACATGCAAATTTCTTTCGCGTAGTTTTTGCAAGTTTGCCGCTTTGTTGAAACTTGTAATAACTGGCAGTGCACGGCCGGCTATAAAAACGATACGCACTTATTTTAGTTATTAGTAATATTTTTGCTTTAGGGGTTAATATATCAAAACATTTGGACTCGTGACAAGCCGGTGCAGAAAGGAATTCAATATTTGGCAGCATTTTATAAAAAAGAAAGTGGTGGGCAAACTAGGTTGTAGAGCAGTATGTAAAAAGTGTGGTAAAGAATTGCAAGGTCTAGTGGACAGACTAAAGAGTCATTGGAAAACCTGCAAAAGTGAAACTAGTGATATCAGCAGTGGTCTTGAAACTCTTCATGGTGATTGTCGGTCACAGCCTGGAACTAGGCAGAGTGAAATTATCCAGTTGGAAAAGAAACAAAGAAGTGATAACTGTGAAAAGGGAAGTGTAGGTGTATGGTCATTTGAATTCTTTTGTTGGGCAAACTGGACAAGATAAGAAAAAAAAGTTGGAGAGACAAATAGCCAAATCCGTTAACGCAACAAATTGCAGTTTTAGATACATAGAAAATAAGGAGGTTCAAGAGGTCATAGCAAAGTAAAGACTATATTATTAACGCTTTTGAATGAAATATTTAAAGAAGAAAAATCTAAATGTTTTAACAAGTTATCTGGACAATCTGTTTGCATGTCCTTAGATGGATGGTCCAATATACATAATGAGCCGATAATCTGTGTCGTTTTGACTGCAGAGAATGGAAACAATGTTCTTTTACTAAGCATTACATCTGGTCATCCCCATACAGCTGCATTTGTTAAAAACGGTTTTACGGCTGCCGGGTGGTAGAGCAATTCGGATAGTTGCCTCATTCTATGCCGTGCCGTTCTAACCGATGCACACAAGCGAAATTCGGGGAAAACCCGGCCATAAATCGGAAATACCAACTTCGCAATTAAGGCCTATTCTGAGTATAATTTTATTATCTAGTTACCTGGGTATAATAAACAATCACCCTTTTATTTTTAGTCTTGTCACTTGCAGAAATATTTTAGTTGAAAGCTGATGTTCGTGGAGACTATTTCATTGTGATTCAAAAGCGCCTGTGAAAATTAGTAATTTATATTCAGTTTTTCGGCAAAGTGTGGGTGAAAATTTTGTAAAGTAACAATGGAGCCTATTGCTGGTGGTAAGTAGAATATTAAAAATAATATTTATTTAAAATATTTCTTTACGTTTTTTTATACTGGTGTTCTGAAAAGTTAACAATTAATTTTTTTTTTAATTTCACTTTTTGCTAAAGTAAAAGTATGATTTCCCGTAATTTCCCGCATTTAAATTAGCTTTAAATTATTGTTTAATAAGTCCTTTGTAAGATCCCATCTTAAGTTGCTGCGATAATTTGCGATCTTGACGAGAAAATATTTTTAAAGATTTATGGTCTGGGTCCAAATTCGTATAAAATGTAGGTCCCAAACGCAACAAATAATTTTCTCCTACTAACTTAAAGAATAAATCAATTTTTATAAAATAAAACATTATTTTATAGAAAATTAAATAGAGAAATAAAAAATTGCCATATGGGTTTAAAATTCAATATGGCGACCAATTTTAAATGGCGAAATCTTATTAAAATATATTGTTTTAATTACATTGAACTAAGAATTAAAGAAACAGTTTTAACAATCATTCATGTAGTTTCAAAATATAAATTATAATCCAAAAAAGCTATTGATAATGTAGTTTTTAGAATTAACATTCAATTCTTCAAGCTACGGTCTCAATTTTGGAAGTTTTTTCTAATGTAATTTGAAGTACCATTGATTGCAAAGTATAATCTGTACAAATATTATAAAGAGGAAAGATTTGATTGTTTGTTTGAATTGAATAGGCTCGAAACTACGATTTAAAAAATTCTTTTACCATTAGAATCCTACATTATCCCCGATGAACATAGGCTATTGCTAGTAATAAAATAATTAACAAAATTACAACTTATTTTTTCAGGGTCTGCAACAAAATCTGCTTTGTTTAAAAGAAGCCAACTTGTCAATTGGTTAAGAATTTGTCAGTCCAAGGAAAGAATGGAGCAGTGTCGTTATTTGGCAGAAAAAGTGACCTCTGCCATGCGAGTTGAACGCTTGTCAGAAGAGTCTTCAAAAGTCTTATATAAATTCATCGAGAAATATGACACAAAATGGTCAACAGCATCAAGAACTAAAACTGCATTTGAAAATAAAAATCGAGATTGGTTAAATATTGAGTTGGAGTTTTCTTCGTCAATGAATGAAGCTCAACCAGCCGAAATGCAGGATACAACTTCATCGAGTAGAGGGAGGCCATTCACTGGATTTTTAGATTTGAGTGAACGATCAAAAGAAAGAACTGAACCGTTGCGAGCAGATCGAAGCCCGGAAGAACTAACATTTGCTGCTCAAATGAAGTTTAGGTCCGAAGGTAAACTGGATGAAGCAGATGTGTTAAATAATGTTGCATTCTCAACAACACACAAAAGTTAGTTATAAAATTAAATAGAACAAAAACAAACAAATCGCAACTTTATTTAATTTATAATAAGCAATTTTATTAACCTCAGGTATATCAAAAGTCTTGTCCTTTTGGATTTTATTTCAAAAATTTTCAGTCAAAAAGTGTTTATTTCAGCGCAGATTGAAGTCGGATTGAGGCACTCAACAGTGACAAAGGCAAGTCAATTTGGAAAAAATGCAGGATTAACTATCTCAATCCTACAATTCTGTTAAAATGGTTTACCTCTCTCTCTCTGTTAAGTGCCTCAATCCAACTTCAATTCGAGCCGAAATAAACGCTCTTATTATGAATTTTAAACTCTTAACTGCTTAAATTGTTAAAATAATAACAGTCTAATAATAATAGTAACATTTTTCATAGAGTTTTATTTTTTTAAGGAAATAGGTACTTACACAGCTCTTATGTAATGCAATAAATGAACCCAAGGGGGGGGGGGGCTTTAAAAAATGTTTAAATGAACGTGTTATCTTAGTTTTAATATTTTCTTACGATTAAACATGTTTGTGATTCATATCAGCACTACTACTATTTATGGCCGGCTTTTCCCCGATTTTCGCCTGTGTGCGATGCTGGGAAATTGCTTTCCGTTTATGCTGTAACTACAGGTTTAAATGGTTGGTTTCTCAAAACAGTAACTAAATTATTGTCTTGTTCTTGATTCGATAGTTTGGGGCGACCACTTGCAGCTCTTCTCTCAAAGGAGTGTGTTTCCTGCCATTTTTTTTTTTTAACAAAATGAATGGTACTCTTTGGGATGTTAAGCTCTTCCGCCACATCCCTTTCTGGCCAACCTCTTTGCTCAATATAATGAATAATGAATACTTTTTGATCCAAAGTTAAGTTTGGCGTTTAAACAAATATTTTTAGACACTGACAACAGACACCTGCTTCTTTATTAGGCTTTTTAACAGGTATTTATATTCAGTAGCATGTGGCATAAGCCTATTTTACGAAAGGGAAAAAGAATCGCCCAAGATTTAATGGCCGTTACTGTACAGGATATACAACTAAGAAAGGAGGCCGGCTGTATCTCAGAAAATAGTTATCGCACAGCGTTGGGGAAAAAATATTGTTAGTAAAAGTGGTGAAGAGAAATAGCTGGAAATTATTTTCAAGTTTCTGAAATGGCGCTAGGGGTGTAACTGCAATCTTGAATCTAAAAAAGTGATGTTTCTGTGAATTTTGCTATATTAACCTAACAAAAAAATACCTAATCTTTAAAGTCGAGGATAATCTGAACCTTTTTTATTTGACAATTTTTGCTATATCTCTAAAAGTGGTGTGGGGTATTCAAAGGTTTCCGTTAAACACACCCTGTATCTTCGAAAAGGCTGAGCCGATTTTAACAAACCTGGGCTAGTTGAAAAGAGATTCTTGGGCTATAAATCTTAAAATATTTAAAGTTTTGTTAGTTTTACACGTCGCCGCTAGAGGGCTTTTTTTGACATTTCTACAGCAATGGTTAATTTTCTCAAAAAAATTAAATGTATTGGTATAATTTTTTCTTTATGAAAAAGTAGCTAAATAATGCCTAGACAAGCTCGCGAAAACCGCATCTCGATATCTTGTCCCTTACCAAATATTTAGACCAAAGAAAAATGTATACGTCAATATCTCAAAAACTATAAAAGCTACAAGAAATTTTATAAAACATAAATTGTGTATTATTACAAAACCTCTAATTTAGGTTAAATAATCTTTTCATCTAAATGCAGTACTTTACGAGTTATAATCAAAAAAGCGAATTCTAGGGGTATACCTTGAAAAAATCCTAAAAATTCGATTTTTTTATTATAACTCGTAAAGTATTGCATTTAGATAAAAATATTTTATAATCTAAATTAAATGTTTTATAAAAATACATAATTTATGTCATGTAATATTTCTTGCAGTTTTTATAGTTTTTGAGATATTGATGAATAAAATTTTCTTTGGCCTAAATTTTAGGTAAGGAACAAGATATCGAGATAAGGCTTTCGCGAGCTTGTTTAGGCATCGCTTAGCTACTTTTTCACTAAAAAAAAATTATACCAATGCATTTAATTTTTTTGAGAAAATTAACCATTTTTATCGGAATGTCGAAAAAAACCCTCTGGCGGCGACGTGTGAAACTAACAAAACTTTAAATATTTTAAGATTTATAGCCCAAGAATAGCTCTTTTCAACTAGCCCAAGTTTGTTTAAATCAGCTCAGCCGTTTCGAAGATACAGGGTGTGTTTGATGGAAACCTTTGAATACCCCCCACCACTTTATTTTTAGAGATATAGAAAAAATTGTCAAACAAAAAAGGTTCTGATTTTCCTCGACTTTAAAGATCAGGTATTTTTTTGTTACGTTAATATAGCAAAATTCACAAAAACATCACTATTTTAGATTCAAGATTGCGGCCAATTCAGAAACTTGAAAATAATTTCCAGCTATTTCTCTTGACCACTTTTTCTAACAATATTTTTCCCCAACGCTGTGCGATAAAAATTTTTTGAGATACAGCCGGCCTCCTTTCTTAGTTGTACACCTTGTACATTAGGCAATAACGTCCACCTAGATCTGGGATACATACAGAGTAGTGTAAAAAAAGGTATATTTTCTAGCTCAACAAAGAAATCCATGCATTTTAACAACTACATTGACTATACATCAAGGAAGTTTAAAGGTGTATGGAAGCCCAATGCTATGGCCCATTCGATCAAAAAATGTCCAGCCCAGTACGAAAATAACTGTCAGAGTTGGCCCCGCCGATTCTGCGCAATAACAAAAATCCACAAAATAATTTAATGTGTTGCCTACTTACACACTGATAAATCAGTGTGTAGTTAGCCAACACATTATACTTTTGAGAGCCGTAGTACCGTTTTTGGTCTTAGGTTGTCTAAGGTTTTTGGTGGAAGGGCGCGCGCGGCGCGTATGAAACTATATCCGCGCTGTACCGTCAACCGTCGTCGTCTCATCATTCGTCATTTTCGTTGTGGTTAGTTGTTTGCCCTTTGCGCCTTATTAGTTTCGATTGTTTTGCTTTGTGTGATTATATTTTGTGGTTGCAGAAGTTTTTTGGATTGATAAAAACCTTTTTATTTTAGTAATTAGTGTTTATTAAATTGTGACTATAATTTTGTGTTTATTGTTTGTTACTTATAATATCGTAACAAAATGACTAGAGGTTGTATAGTTTTGTCTTGCAAATCCAAGGGTAACATACCCGGCATTTTTTACTTTAGGTAAGTATTTCTTATATTTAAATTAGGTGCTTCTTATGAGACGTAACGTTAGGTAACCGAAAAAATAATAATATATCAATTATGAATAATAGAATTATGAAAATTTCATAGAAACTTGCAGTAAGAAAAGAAGGCAATCTTAACTATCTTTTAGATGATTTCCAAAATGTTTGTGTATTTCTGTGGATTATTAAAAAGAAATAAGGTTTACATTTAGGTACTTTTATTTAATAATAATTTAGTACATTCTTTTAAAGGATCAAAATTATTAATTACTGGGCAGACCAGGCAAATTTTAATATATACAGGTCCCTCTAATTGAATGAAAGAAAATACAATTTTATGTTAAAGTTTCTTTTTGCTTTTTCTGTATTTGTTTAAAAAGAAATTCGATTTTTGGTTTCTTAAACTTACATTATCAACTTTTTAAGCTCGACATACTGTAGACACATAATATTTCACGGATATTGTTACAATGGATACCTAGATACCAAAGGTTACTAAACATTTGTAACCACTGTTATTCTGTCTCATGAATGTTTGTTATTAGTGAAACGTATATGCCTAAAAAGCAGTTATAAAAATTTTCACTTTTTAATGTACAACCAGAATCTTAGGATTAGATTAAACTTATTTACACTATCTTGCCCTTATTTTATCACAAAATTGGTGATAAGTACATGAAACTATCATACAATGTTTGAAATTTATTTTAAAAAATCGTGTTTTTATTTATTTACAAAGGTTTTTGGTAAAAATACAAAACTCACAAAAATATCGACCATTTAAATAGAAGGCTTCTTTCCATATTATATCAGATGATATAAAATCCAATATTACACAATAATTTTACATATTCTATGTTAGTATCGTTTAATAACCAACAATTTTGTGCAAAAAATAAAAAAAACAGTGAATGCTTGAATTTGACATTTGATGATGTCAACTTTATAGATAGTAACAAAGAATTATGGAAGTCCAGCTCTGACCTACTATTTATTGCGCAAACTCCGCGGGGCCAATCCCCCTATTCCCGCTGCCCTGCACGCCTGGACAATTTTGTTCTACATTATTGGGCTTCCATACACCTTTAAAGTTCCTTGATATACATGTGTATATGACGTTATTTGAAAGTGGGTACCTACCCGGTTCCGGATTGCTCTAGCTCTTCCGCCTTGAAGTCTACTTCCTCATTTTTTATTTGCCACTCTTCAAAAAATGCTACATCGAATTTTTTATCCTCATATGACACTGTGTCCGATTCTTCAACTTTCAAATCCCTCACTGTTGGTTCAGTAGAGTAATCATTGGATCTGTAAACAAAAATAATGATGTAACTGTTATATTTAGGAGTGTATTAAATGGATACACTATACCAGGGGTCTCCAAACTTTCCAGCCTTAGGGCCATACTGATTACTCCAGTAAGTTCCGAGGGCCAAAACCATATTATCATTGTTGCCGGTGGTAAGAAGTGAAATAGTCCACTGATGAAAAAAAAGTCCGAAAAAGTACAAAACGTTTAAAAAAGGCTGCAAATCGGACTAAAGTCCGCAAAACGGCCACACTGTATATTATTAATTTTCCTGTCATTATCTGTAATTTCTAGATTAGTCGTAGAGTACGAGCCAAGAGGAGTAACGTGACACGACATCTGGTGGACACAAGCTGAAATAGGTAGTACCTTCTATCGCTAACAGATGGCGCTAATAGCACGTACAGAATAATCTCGTTGGTTCGAGAAAGTTCTGGTGTCTTCCACTCACTTCTAGATGGCAGTAATTGGAATATATAAGAAGGCTAGTGGCGCAACCACAAGTCAGTTCCTATGACACTGTTGTTAAATAAAATATTGCATACCTCCTTAAAACGTGTTTGTGCGTGTTTAAGTTTAAGACATCTTTATAACAGTATTTTGATTTAAATTGTTGCTTTTGTGTGTGAATTGGTAGTATGGAAAAGAAGCGAAAAATTGATAGTGAATGCAGAAAATTCAAAGATCAGTGGAACATTCAGTATTTCGTAATTGAGTCCAGTAACAAAGCGCTATGTTTGATTTGCAATGAAAGCATAGCTGTTCTCAAAGAATATAACATTAAACGTCATTATGAAACAAAACATTTTCAAAATTACTCAAAATATACAGGAAGTTTGCGGACAGAAAAATTCGAAGCTATGCAGCGCGGATTGAAATCGCAGCAATCTTCATTTACAAAACTCAAAACTGAACAAGAGGCTGCAACTCGTGCCAGCTTTCGTGTGGTTCTTGAAATTGCAAAACGTGGAAAACCATTCACCGATGGAGAAATCAAAGAATGCATAATTGCAGTAGCCGAAGAAATGTGCCCTGAAAAGGTAAATTTATTAAAAACTGTCAGTATGTCAGCAAACACTGTGGCTCGAAGGGTAGAAAACATCGCTAAAAATATATCCTCTCAACTGTTCGACAAAAATTGACATTATGAGTGGTTTTCTTTGGCCTTGGATGAGTCAACGGATGTGTCAGATACTGCTCAGGTGTTGATTTATATTCGAGGAGTAGATAAAAGCTATGAAATGCACGAAGAACTTCTTGATATGTATAGTATTCATGGCACAACTACTGGTACAGATATTTTGAAAGGAGTTGAAATGGCCATTAATCAAAAGAACAGAACCTTCGATGGAAAAACTTGAAATGTATTACAACTGATGGAGGCAAAAACATGAGTGGGAAAGATAAAGGAGTGGTCGCTATTGTGTCAAAGGCTGTAGAAAATGACGGTGGTTCAAAACCATTAGTCTTACATTGTATCATTCATCAACAGTTTTTGTGCGGAAAATGTTTGGATATATCTGACGTTCTGAAACCAGTCATATCAACTGTTAATTTTATCAGATCTTTTGGGCTGAATCACCGACAATTCTGACAATTGATTGAAGAGATTGGAGAAACTGACTTATCTTATCATACTGCCGTACGCTGGCTTAGTTGTGGGAAAGTCCTTCAGCGCTTTTTTGAACTTCGAGCAGTGATCGAAATTTTTTTGAATGAAAAGCATCGCCCTCTTACTGAATTACAAAACAACGCATGGCTGTGGAAGTTAGCATTCTATGTTGATTTGACAAAACATGTGAACGAACTGAATTTGGGATTGCAAGGAGAAAACCAGCATCTTCCTGATTTATACACTAATATCAAATCATTCCGGAAGAAATTGAGACTGTTTCGATCACAACTACGAAGTAAATGTTTTTCACATTTTAAAACACGTGAAATATTCAGCCACACTACTGAGACTGAGTTTCCTATCGATTTTGCAATCGAAACTTTGAGTGCTTTGAAGATAAATTTTGATACTCGTTTCTTGGACTTTGATGCCATTGCATATCAAATTAAGATTTTTCAGAATCCTTTTGATACTGACATTGAAACCCTAGCCCTGGAACTTCAAATGGAAATGATTGATCTACAATGCAGTGATATAATTAAGAACAAATATCAAAACTCATCTTTGTTGGAATTTTATAAGAGTCTTCCACTGACACAATTTGTTAATTTGCATAAATTTGCTCGTGGTCTGTTTTCTGTTTTTGGTACTACTTATTTGTGTGAGAAAACCTTCTCCAAAATGAAGTACACAAAAAATGTTTACAGATCGAAATTAACTGATGAGCATCTTAAATCTCTTTTAATAATTGGTACAAGTAAAATTAGTCCACAACTACAAACTATTGTCAGTGGAAAATCTCAATTACATAAATCTCATTAGTATGTCATATGTCATTATGTTTATTATAAGTTATGTGATTATTTAAAATGTATAAAATGTTAGTTGGATTCATTTCAATAATTTGTTAGTTATTATATACTGAAGTTAAATTTTCTGCATATTATACATGTCTTTACTCATTACAATTCTGTGTTTCTTTATCCAACTTATCACAAAAACAATAACAATAAGCCTACAAGAATGTTATGAGTTAGCGGAGTTAGCCCATGACCATATCAATGTATATGTCATATTAATAATTATTCAACATAAAATTAGAATACTTCAGGAAACTAAATTTAATTTGCTATAAAAATTATTTGTTCCCTAAAAGGAGTTTTCAAGTATGCTAGCTCTCCGCGGGCCGGACAAAATCTGTCCGCGGGGCGGATGTGGCCCTCGGGCCGTAGTTTGGAGACCACTGCACTATACTATAGCAACTTGTCAGAATGGACTATAAGGTACAATAAAATATCAGGTATCAGAACAAAAAGTACCGTTACTTAAAAATATAATATCATATAACAGAACAAAAAGACAAAAAGTTTATTAATGTTAGACACCCAATTAGGCTTACACACGTCCAAAGATTTGAGTACCATTTGCAAATATAATAAATAATAACAATACATAGTAAATCATTTTAATTCAGAGTATTGACTGGCATGATCTCTATACCTCTAATACTGATATTAATTGTAAGGTAAATATTTTTAATGATAGATTACTGTCCACCTTAAATAGTTAGACTGAGAAAACCAAGACCGCCGTGGTTAACATAACTTAAACACAAGGCTTTTCGCAAATTTAAAACTTTAAATTCAATTGAAACAAGAAATTATTATATCCAAGTTAAAAGTTATGTAGCATTTGCTGTGAAAGCTGAGAAAAAAGCCTACTATTCTATGGAAATTAAAAGCTGTACAAAAAGAAACAGAAGCAAACAATACTGGGAGAAAATTTCCAGCTGGAAAATTACTAATAAAACACGTAAAGATATTCCAAGTGAACTAAAGGAACCTAATTTAATCAATAATCATTTTTTGGTTTTCTCAGTACAACTGTTCCTTGGGAGCCATTTATATGAAGATTTGCTACAGAGGAACAAGTACTAACATATTTCAACAGCATTAAAAGTAATGCAGTTGGCATTGATGAAATTTCTATAAAAATGCTTAAGGCTTGCATGCCTTACTGCCTTAAACCTCTAATTAATATAATTAATTTTTCTATTGAAACTGGTTCTGTACCTGATGTTTGGAAAATGGCTCTTGTCACACCTGTGCCTAAGGTGAATAATTCCTCGAGTTTTAATGAATTGAGACCAACCAGTATAACACATGCACCATCAAAAATCTTAGAAAAACTAGTCAGATGTCAAGCCACTGAATATCTGTCTGATAAGGGTATAATCCCTATATTTCAATCAGGTTTTGTAGACTACTGTAGCTGTGCAACAGCACTTTTAAAAATCACTAGTGATATATCATTGACTTTTGATCAGGGGCAATGCTGTCCTTCTGTCATGATAGATATGACCAAGGCTTTTGACAGTTTAAATATAGATTTATTACTAGCTAAATTGACCTATTATAAAATGAATGCTAATGGATGGTTTGACAGTTACCTGCACCATAGGCAGCAGGCAGTCAGACTAATGGCTGATGATGGGTTGGTGCGGTCTGATTGGAGGGTTGTGGAGAGGGGTGTCCCACAGGGATCTGTTCTTGGGCCACTTCTTTTTACGATTTTGGCTTCGGACCTTGTTGGCCTTATTAAACATTGTAAATACCATATGTATGCGGATGATTTGCAGATATATCTCCCCAGCTCGATACACAATCTTCCGGATAGCATAAATCTAATTAATACTGACTTAAACAATATCTCAAGCTGGGCATCTGCAAGTTCGCTGCTCATAAATGCTAGTAAAACACAAACAATTCTGTACTCTCGAAAAGACATAAATGTTTCAGATTTGCACATTAAACTGGATGGTGTTGACATACAGTGGACTAATGAAGTGAGGAATCTTGGTTTGTATATGGATAGTAAGCTGACTTATAACGCACATGTTAACAAGATTTGTCAGAGATCATATTATAAACTTAAATCATTGTATGAATTTAAGAGTCTTCTTCCCTGTAATATCAAGAGGTTGCTTACAGATAGCTTGGTACTTTCAATACCGGGCTATCTTGATGTTATATATGGACCTTTCTTAACAAATTATAATAAATACAAAATCCAAAAAGTGCAGAACTCTTGTGCTAGGCATGTAAAAAGTTTATCTCGTAGAGATCATGTGAGTCAACATGTTGTGGAGCTATTTCACCACAATATGGCACAGAAGCGCTATGTTCATATGAGTTGCCTTATACACAAAGTAATAACGCTAAAAAAGCCACAATATCTTACTGAACTTATAACTTATAGGAGAGACACACACCAAGTGAACCTTCGCTTCGGAGATGCAATCTCTATACCGCATCACAGAACAGAATTCTTTAAGCCATGTTTTCTATATCTTACACCTCAAATTTACAACTCATTGCCCCTTAGTTTTAAAAGCTCAAGTGTACCTGTTTTTATGTCTAAAATACGCAAACACGTGTCGGTGAATAGGTTATTGTTGTAGGCATCTATGTTTATTTATTGTTCTAATTTTAGTATATTTCTAGTTTTGTTATGACTTTTTTTAGTTAATAAGTTTTAAAAATACGCCTGGCGGTACTTTCCACCTTTGTATGTGACTCTGTCGATACAATAAAGATTATTTTATTTTATTTTTTATTTTATTTAAAACTGCAGTCAAAAACAGAAGGAGGTTTATACATAGACCCATAAAATTTTATTAGGCAATCATGTCACTAAAATTGTTTTTGTAATATTCCTCTAGTAAATAGAAATATTTCAAAAGCAAATATTTTTTTACTACAAATTTAAATTTTTTGGAAGGTAGCTGAGTTATAGAAAGTGGCAAGAATTTAGGACCATAGTATGATATACCTGTCCTAATTTTATTTATTCTGTGATATTTGGAATATATATTTTTCCTATTTCTCGTTAGATGGGAATGCATGCCTTCATGTGTTGTGTAGTTTGTGTAAAGTAAACAATGTAGAACATATAAGCAAGGGAAAGTAAGTATATTTAATTCCATAAAAAGTGGCTTGCAATCAGCCCTGTAGTCTACTCCCTTTATGACCCGTATAGCTCTTCATTGTAAACTAAAAATACGCTTACTATTTGGAGCATGGCCCCAAGCAAGCAATGCATAGGTAGCCTTTGATTCAAAACATGAGTAATATGATGATAGGACAACATTTAAGGAACTGTTTGTGATAAATTTCGAAGTGCATACACACAGGAAGCCAGTTTTTTAGATAGGTACTCAATATGTGAGTTCCAACTTAATTTGGGATCGATGTGGAGGCCCAGAAAACGGGCCGATTCAAGCGTGTTTATATGCCCTATATGCTTCAATGTAAAAAACATATGCTCTGTTTTTGCCTCATTTAAGCTTAGCTTGTTTGCTGTGAACCAATCAGCAACCCTCATCTGTGTATTCCCCACCTTCTCTCTCGGATGATCTAAATCATTATCCTACAATATACTACAGTTGTATCATTCGCAAAAAGTATTAATTCAGCACTGGGACCGCCCCTCTCCACATCCACATCCACATTTATTATTCTCAGAAAAAAAAATTTTACACTTTTTTTAGTAGTTATTTTTAACAAAATATGGTGTTTTATAAAAAAAATCATGCGGTTTGGCTGAGGCCACTTTTAAGGAGAAATTTTTAAAAAGTTTGTGCATTTTTGAGGTTAGGTCCAAGTGGAGTGTTAAAACTTAAAAACTAGATGTGTCCGACAAAATTTATCATCAGATTCATGATCAAAAACTCCTATTTAGTTACTCAAATTCAATAAAATTGGCCGTGGACCCGATAAGTAAAAAATCACTCTATTTTAAATAAAAAACCACCACCAACAGAAAAATAGTTTTACTTTTAGTAAATTTTACAAAATTAGAGTAAAAACAATTTAAATTATAAATTTGGCGTCCTCAGTTATACCAACTCGTATGCCTAGGAAATCCCTAAATCATTTGGTTGATTTTTAGTGAAAAAATTACATTTTGGAATGTTTCTTAGCAAAACTAATGACTAAATAACCGAGGAAATAAGTTTATTGTAAAAAAACTAAAGGTATTCCATCATCAAATCAGTCACTTTGGCTGTAACCAGTTTTAAGAAGGAGGAATTTTAGGAAAGTTTGTAAGTGCATTTTTGAGGTTAGGTCGGAGTGAGGCGTTATAAGTTAAAAACTAGAAGTTCTGACAAAATTTGACTTCAGATTTGTGATCAGCGCCCCCAACAACCCCCACATAAATTTTTATGGTAACTGTCTTGAAAGTTGCCTCCTCTCCAATTTTTACCAAATTTTTGAGATATTCATCATTAAAGTTGAAATCAAACTAACCCTATTTACACTATTTCTTCTTCTATTTGGATAGAATTCTTGATTTTTACACTAAATTGGCACACAATATTTCTGTTTTTATATTACTTTCACACGCCGCAACACGAGCCGCAACATGGCTGCAACCATGTATACACTAAGGATTTTATAAACAAATATGGCTGCTGCATTTGAACTTAAAAGTTTGCAATTTAATGGAAAACAGGTGTAAAATAAATAAAAATACAAGGTTTTAAGAGGTGTTTATAAAATATTGTGTGCCACTTTAGTGGAAAATTCATTGTGTACAAAAAAAGGGGGAATATAGTGAAAATGAGGTTAGTTTGATTTTCAATTTTGATGATGAACATCTCGTAAACGAAACGTAGCCAAAAAATATGTTTTCAGATTCGTAATCAGCGCCCCAAAATCCCCCGTATACCAAATTTGGACAAAATCGGAGAGGAGGCAACTTTCAAGACAAGTACCATTTCAATATAATCAGTGATGAGCCTTATTAGTAAAAATTAATTTAATAAAATTCTAAGGTATATTATGTACATATACTATTTTAATATTATAAACACAGATGACATTAACTTACTTATTTAAATCCATGAGAGAAAATTCCACAATACCCTGCATATTGGTATTTACTGGAAAGTGCTTTAATTCAAAAGCACTGCTTTCTGGCTCTAATTTTAAAGATGCAGAGCCCGAAGCTATAAGGACATCTTCTATATCGTCGACCTCTTCTTTAACTGCTACAGTGGAAAAATAATTATCGCTCTCCTTTTTAATGGACGAGTACAATTCTACATCATTATCATTGTTGCACGTTACTTTATGCAAATTTTCAAGCTTTACTTCAACGAGCCCTTTTAAAAAAGGTGTTATTTTCTGGTTACAGACATTCTCCATTGTAAAATTTCAATAAACTATCCTTGATGACGATTTGAAAGGTGAACAAAAACAGAAATAAAGGAGTTTGGGGAGTAATGGACGAGTTTAAAAGACCATAAAATATATATCTAGATTGAAACTTCAGTACGTGAGCAGACAAATCTACAAATAGAAAAATAATGCACGTAACACTCAGTTGTACAGCGTACGAGGGTAGTTAGGAATTCGATGACCGGGAAAAGAACAAGATGCATAATTATCCGAATTGGGCTATTTCAAAAACTCAATCTGAAACTGTGGTCA
>JAHBCN010009323.1:20000-35670 GCA_019359885.1 Listronotus oregonensis | reverse complement strand
TATATTCTATTTTCATCATGAAAACGTAGATAAGTATACCCGGGGACCAAAGGGGTCCCATTGTGTAAAGTTTCTGTACATCAGGGTAAATTATAGACAGGATTTATAATATAACAATTTTTTTTTATTTGGCAGAAGTATTTATCTCTACATTATGATTTAAAATTCTTCTTGATTTTGCTGAGCTCAGGTCTTCTATTTGGGTATTCTCTGTCCATATAGGAGGAACTTCAATTTTTGCTGAAAAAAATATCACGACAAAAAAAAGGGGGCCTTTAAATAAACCCCCTTTTTAAAAAAAACCCCTTTTTTTTTTTTTTAAAAAAAAACCCAACCCAACACCAAAAGTTACTTTATGTTATAATCTTTTTAAGAGGGGGGAGGGTTTATAAAATTTGTTTTATTTTTTTAATTTAATTTTCTGAACGGTAAATAGGGTGGATTGAAAAACGCGTTTTTTCTGCCATACAATTCTAATAGCGCGAAAAACTTGCACATAGGCGTCATTATAAAGAACAAAATATTAAAAAAAATTCAAAAAATTTTAAAATACCGGTAAATTTCAAAAAAATACAAAAATTCCCCCAAAAATATTTTTTTCCACTACTGTATAAATAAGAAAACTTTGTGGTCCTAGCAACGCGAATGATAACGAAAGAGAACCTTCGTGTTACCTGGTTGCTAAGCGTTGCTAGCTACGAAAGTAATATTTTCAGCGCCTGGACAAAAAAGTAAGAGTAAAAAAAAGAAAATATGCTTGTGGGCAATATTAGGATTTATTTATAAAAAGTAACTAATTTATGACAAAATATTTTAAAAAACTAGGTTAGGTATTAACATTAAAAGTAATTGTGCAATTTGAGCAATTAGCAAAAGAAATTGGAGAATTAACAGTTTTTAAATTTGTTGTTGGGGTATCGTTATCACCTTTAACTACGTTAATATTCATATTTTTCACTGTTACTTCATTAGAGGAAATATTGGTAGGAATTTCGTGTAAAATCTTCTTTGAAATTTCCACCTTATTACTATAGGATTCAGCAATATATCCCTCCGCAACAGAAGAAGACTTCCAACCTCCATGCCTTTTTAAGTCCAAATATCGACATCCGAAGCATTGGCAAGGAACGTAGTTGACGTTCTTCTAAAAGAATGGCCAGTGTATCTACTGATGTCTTCAAGCTTCAAAAACTTCGCAATTTCTTTAGGTACATTTGAAATAGTGTGCTTTCCAATTACTTGATTAACACATTCACCTCTTTCATAACGATACAATAAACGCTCATCTAGAGCATTCCTTGGTCTCAGCTTAATATATTCCTGTAGAAATCTGACATAAGGAACTGAGCCTTCATCGTTGGTTACTACAAAGTTTCTTTTAACTTTATTTTTAGACTCCACTATTTTTACTATAGCCACGTCATTTCTTATTTCTACATCACTCAGCTTCATTCTGTATATTTCGTCTGTCCGGCATGCCCCAGCCACTCCCATAATGGCTATTACTTTCATTGCTAAGTAACTTTGATCAGGCGCGTTAAGTAAAAACTTTATGATTTCTTCTTTTCTAAAAATTTTTGACTTTTTTGCCTCATAACCATCGTTTTCCTTTTAATAAAAGCAACTAGTTTCTTGAACTCCGAAATATCTTGATTTTTGTTTACGGAAATTGTTAACTTGAGCATGGAATATACAGACCAGAGGATTGGTGGTGATAAAGACTCGGATTTTTCTTGAAAATACGCCAACATCACATTCTCGTCAATCCGCCCACATTTTTGTAGCAAGCCATTCAGAAAACGATTTATATGTTTGATGGTACCTCTCTTTAGATTTGTTGGCAGAAGTGAGGCACAGTGGTCAGCTGCCTTTTGGATGCCATTTTCATATTCATTTAACATTTTAAAATGGGAATGGATTTATACTAAATTAACAATAATTCAAAATCTGACAGTGCTGATGACAGACAATGTCAACAATAAATGTGTTGCTCTGGATTAATTTTTAACAGGTAAAATTTCAAAATCTCTGATATTTCTATTAAAACATGATGTTAATGATTATTAAATTATGCGGTACATAGAACAGTAGCAGAAAAAATATAATACATTACACGATGCGAAAGGCCTTTCAAGTGTTCGGAGTTTAAATAGCCTCGGCTTCGCCTCGGCCATTTAAAAACCACCTCACACCAAAAAGTAAACTTTCGCATCTTGTAATGTAAATATACTTTTTGTTCCTAATAGTGAAAAAAATAATTCAAGAGTGTCGCTAAATTTTCTACGCAATTGTCTTGGACTCATTTTTGTTTAAATGAATTCGGGCAAAGGCCTAAAGATTGCGGGTTGTATCGTAAAAAAAACGATATTTCATGATTTTCGACGACTTTTAAACATGTGCCAAAAACCCATAAATGTTTTATTTTTAATTTGTAATACTGTAAAAACCATTTCAAAATAGTTTTTCCAATCCAAAAAAAAAGTACTTTCAGACTATTATTTTGTAACATGTATTCGCGCAAAAGGCCTAAATTGCAAAGTTGTTTTTCACAAATCCCAAAAAACGCGTTTCCATTATTTTTGAAAAAAAGTTTTAAAATTTACCCACACTAAAAGGCCGAAAATTTTTTTTTTTGCCCTTGTTAAATTTAAAAACAAATTTTAAAACCCCAGACGAAAGAAAGAAAAGACTTAACATTTCATTCCAATAAATGACACTTTGTTTTGCCCAGACATTATCAATAAAAACATATAAGGGGAAAAAGGATAGAAGATAAATTTTTGGGGCTGATCAAGGCAACATTGATGGAGCCTTGCAGTTTCGACCAGTGGCGTATGGTTTATGTTAGAAGTTTCGATTAGATATAAATTTATTAAAAATATTAATTTTTAAATCTTTCCCAATTAGGGTTTACCCTTTTTTTAATTTTTATTTATTAAAAAAATTGATTAGCAAAAAATAGTTATAAAATATTTTTTTCCCAAAAAACATAAAATTTTTTTGGGTATATTGGTTATTTAAAAAAAATTACTTTTCTCCTAAAAATTTTAAGAATAATTGGGCCCCCCAAAAAAAAAGACAAAAACTGGGGAAAATTTTTATTAAAAAGGTACAAAAAATAACAAAAATATTAGATATAAGGCAAAAATTAAAAAAATATCTTAACTTATTCCTAAGAAATAATATACAGTGTCCAAAATAAAAAGGGTCCCAAAATTCAAAGGGGGTTTAACCGTAATATGAAGTCGGTTAAATTATGGCAAAGTTGTGTATTTACGTAACTAACCATATCCACTTTAAAAAGGATAACCAAAAATTTTTTTGGAGATTTCGAAAAAAAAACGAAATTTGCCGTTTTCCTTTTTTTTTTTTTCTGACGTTATTTAAAGAGATATGGAAAAACAAAAGATACTTTCTCGGGGTCACTTTTTAAGCTCTACAAAAAAGAGTTAAGGTTTTTTCCCACGACGTTTCGTTTTCGTTAAATCATCAACTTTATTTTTTTTTAAATACGGACCTGGTTTTTTATTTCATTTTTGAACCCCTTATTATTCCAATAAAAAAAATGTATAACACTTAATTTTTTTTAACAAATATGAAACGCCCCTAAAAGAAATGTTGTGCGTTCCTTGTCTAACTCATTGTCTCTTATGAAAATATGTTTATTTAACAGAAAAATATTAAGTGTTAAAAAATTTTTTCCCCAAAAAAATTGAGTGCCGTATTTAAAAAATAAAGTTGATGTTGGTTTAAGGGAAAACGAACGTCGTTAAAAATTCTCTAACGGTGTTTTGAAAGAGTGGCACCGAAAAATTGTCTTTTATTTTTCCATATCTTTTAAATAACGCCAAAAAAATAAAAACGAAATCGGCAAATTTCGGTTTTTTCCGGATACCCCCCCGGAAGTATTTGGAATTTTAAACTTTCTAAAACGGCATGTTTTAAGGCACCTAAATGCGCAATTTTTTAATAATTTAACCGACTTTGTATCTTTCCGGTTTCCAAGATCCCCATGCATGTACTTGAATCTGTGGCAACTGTATAAGGATGATCACGTGACTTTTTTTAATTTTCAAATTTGTTTTTTTTTTTAGAAAATCGAAAAAGAAGCATTATCTTTCAAAATTTCGAAAAATTGTATTGGCATGTTGCAAAATATATTTTGGGGACAGCTAAATTGATTGCAGCGCTCGCTGTGGTCAAATTTTTCGATAAATCATACACCCAATTATCCATGGATATGTCTTCTTCCCCCAAAAATTAATTAAATTAAAAAAATAAATACGTGAAAACCTTTTTGAAAACTTTTTCTGATTTTGTAAGACCATATTAATTACATACCCTTTCACTTTCCTAGGGGAAAACTCAAGTAAAGTGGAGTCAGAGCTAAAAATACAGTTATATTAATTAAAAAAAAAATTAATAGGTCAAAAAGATGTATTTTTTTTAAACATAAAAAAACTTAAACGTTATTAGATAGACCTACACCAAAAAATGATGTGTTTTTTAAATTAAGAACCAAAGTTTACGAAGGGTTCGTAAATATAAAAAACAACGTTAACAATAATTTGAATGTATATCTTAAAAATAATTACCTTCCATCAACAGATTGATTGTCAAATTTTATGTTTTAAAATTTTGGGATGGCTCCAGGCCTTAAATATTTGCTATTGTTTGCCTTAATCAAAATCTCCTGTGGATCAAAATGGTCTGAGCATAGCCAGGGTGCTTTGGTAAATGTTGTCCCTCTTCAATTCCCACAAGAGAAAACCAAATGTTTCTTGTATTGGATCTGAGGGAAAACCTAAAATATTAGAAAATCCTTTTTTTAAGTATAATTTTCCCACAATATTATAAACCCACCACAAACTAATAAATTCGATAAAATTCTAATAAAAAAAAATAAAAAAGTACAATGCATAAATAACCTTTGGTCTAGTTACTTTCCTTCAGGCTATTTTAAATCTACGCCACTGACCTTGGTAAAAACATCGCCTAGCAAACAGAACCTAACTTACCTATGAAAAGACACATCTTCGTGTAAATAGTCCAATTTTTTATACAAAACACATTCACGCACCATTTTAGAGTTTTTAATATAAGTTTGTAAATAGTTTTAACAGATAGTTTTAATAAAAACACCACAAAACACTTAAACAAATCCAGGGCAACGTTGCACTACCTAATCAGGTTCATTCCATTTATCAACGGACCGATTGTAAAATTCTACGCCTGTTGAAGGGTATTGCCACATTATTCCGCCTGCGAAATTCCTTTGCGGGCGAAATGTAGCAATGCAAAACGTATATAACCAAATAAAAATAAATAAAAAATGGTTTATGTAGCAAAATTATCTTTAAATTATTTATTTTTTAAAGCCAAATATAGTAATTTATTTATTATTATGCCCATTTTTTATTATAAATATAGAACTTAAAGGCAATTTTATTTAGAAATGTTTAAATTCACTTCAAGCTGGCAACAGATTTTATCGACTTTAGTTACGCGTTACGTCCTTTTCCAATGTCTGACCGTAAGTTCGTGTTTATCGTGGGGGATTTGCAAATGACTTAGCAATTGTTAAAAGTTAACAACGAATGTTTAATAAAATGTCAGATTTTGACAGGTTGCGTACTAAAATCATTGAATAACACTGACAATGACTTTTTGTTAAACATTCTAAACCGTTGTTAACTTTTAACAATTGCTAAGTCCATTGCTAAATTTAACAACGCGATCATCACTCGGCCGTACGGTTTTTAATAAGACTCTAACAAGTGATTTTCAAAAAATTTATTAGCCAAACATATCATATTGCAGCTCTCAGCTCATTTTAACATTTAATCTGTGCTGAAATGACCCAGGACTCACGGCGAGGACGTGGCTGCAAGGCGAGTCCCACCTCCACCAACCAACCAACATCATATTTTCAGGATGGCAGAAGAATGCGTTCCTTTGAATTACTGGATCATGATTTGTTAAATAGTTCCGGAGAGCGTCTGGTCATTTTTAACGCCTGTATTATCTTTCAACCACCAGGTAGTATTAATACAATTTGTTTAGTTTGATATAAGAAATCACCTGTGAGTGATGATCGAAAAGGACATTTTTAGTAGAGTTAACAACTGTGATGGCTTCCATCGATAGTTTTCAAATTTGAATTTTTTTTTTATTGTTCTTTATAATGACACGTATGCGCAAGTTTTCCGCGCTATAAGAATTGTATTGCAGAAAAAAACGCGTTTTTCGATCCGCCCTAATGGAGAACTTTATAAGAATATTGTGTAAAAATTTGAGAGGGATCGGAGCGAAACTAACAAAGATTCAGCGGTAAGTAAGGTTATTCGATAAAACTCGTTAACGAACTGTTAACACAAATTTTTAAGTGTTTAAAACTTTAAAGCGTTTTTCCTACAACTCACGTTTTCAAAGTCGTTGCCCCTTATTACTTTAGAACTACTGCACCAATCCTTTTAAAATTTTGAATACTATTTCTGTACATAATTTACGAGATAACGCCGAAGAGTTTTTCTTTAATTTATTAATATTTTTTATTTTACAGTAACAAATTAGCCGATTTTTTGTGCAAAAATCACGTTTTTCACTTTAAAGTGTTCCTAAAAAGTGCAAAATTGAAATTTCGAAAAACCCTCCAAGCGTTACCTGGGGAAAGAGATTATCTCACAAAAAAAAAGTTTTTTCTTTTGATTTCATATGATTTAGCACCTAGTTATGAGGGAGCCATGGAAATGATAGGCCCTGAGCCATTCTGTGGTCTCCTCAGGCCTCCTTAAAGCATCTATTAAGAGCTGCAGACAAAGAGTTTCAAAGCTGGTGGGTACAAACACCAGGACAACACAGGCAAAGCAGTTCATTAAGACCTGTCGGACAGTTTACCGGTCCTACGAGCCACAGCCGTAAAGTCGCAAGGATAACGGTAGGTCAACTAGCAGGACATTGCAAAACTCAACAAGCACCTCGAAAGAATAGGCCTGGTGAAGATAGCCTGTGTAGGTTCTGCCAGGAGGGCTGAAGAAACAGCCGCATATGTGTGGTGCCACTGCGAAGCACTAAGGGCTTAGGTTTACTAGGCTTGGTGAGGAAAAGCCAAAACCGACAAGATATATGGAGTGGCCAGTGTCAAGACTCTGGAGCCTAGTTAAGCAGACGGGCCTGGAAAAGGTACTCTAAAGAACAATAGGAGAAACCACAATAAATATGGTAAGGTTGCAGTGATGGAGATCATTTTTGCCATCTCCGCTCAAATAATCTAATAATCAAATCTACTTTTTTTCCGAGAAGCTTTCAAATAATTGCTGCTAGTGCCGTATTTCTTAATATTTCGATTTTCAGGGCGAAAATTAGAAAAAAGCTTTTGTAAGCTTAGATTTTTAAAGTCTGGCATTATCACAGGATTAAGAAAACCACGGTTTGTGGTAGGGTAGGTAAGGTAGGTCGCAAAGAAATGTTTTAGACCATCCCAGTCAGCAAAGTTGTAGTGCCAGACGGTGCGTGGCGACATGCCTCCAGTCACATCAGAATGTATTTTATCTTTAAGTTTGTTTACAAGTTCTTTTTATTGCCACTTTTTATTTTTTTAAACCTTTAAATTCGACACTGAAAAATTCTTGTTAAAACTTTTTTCTCGTGTTCTGTGAACTACTATTTCCCTACTTACTCTGGTGGTAAAAAAGCGATCTTTTTAGATAAATAGTTTTAAGCAACTTTCTTGGCGTTTTGTCATCTTGGGTACTTTTTTTAGCTATGCGTCACAAGATCTTGTCACAGAATATAGACTTTGGGGTCTTTGAAAATACGTTTTGTGTTTTTTTAAAGTCAAATGTAAATGATAAAATTACTTTAATACTTTTAATTTTGTTAGAAATATTCACCTGATTTTTTTCCATATAAACCGCTATTTCTTCCACTATTTTGACCCAGATGTAATTCCCTTCTAGTGCCGGAAACAGGGTGACCAGCAACGTACCTTGACACGCTCAGATATTGTGTTCTTGCCGTTCCTTGAAAATATGCAAATTATGTTCATAATGTTTGCCAAACCTAAACCTCATTAAATATATATATATATATATATATATATATATATATATATATATATATATATATATATATATATATATATATATATATATATATATATATATATATATATATATATATATATATATATATATATATATATTATTATATTATTTTAAATTTTGCTTTTGATAAAAATTCATTGTTGCATACTTTTCTAACACTCTTTACAATGAGACCTTTTTTTTCCTACGACCCTCCCCTACGCAGATACAAGTACATAACCGGCGCCCCTGGAAATCGTGGGGTTTTAATAATTTTAAATAACTAAATTAATATTAAATATGATGATAATAATAAGTTGAAAAAAACCGATTTCGATACATTTCTACATTTGAATTAAGGCATTGTAATTTTTAAACACCTTATAATAATATTTTACATATTTTATAAGTATCTTTTACAACTAGATTTTTTGCCACGACCTCCGGATACCAGATCACCATGTACATAACGAATGCCCTGGAATGGTTTTTTTTTTTAATAACTTTTAAAATACTAGGCGTAAATTAATATTTTTTTAATATGATGATAACTAGATAAGTTCTTTTAAAATAAACCCATTAAATCATATTTGGCTTATTTAGTTTGCCAGGGACGGACTAGCTCTGACCCAATAATAGCAATTTTTTTAACACCCTGTATATTAAAGGTTTAACAATATTATTTTTAAGTAGCTTTAACCTTAAACTAAAAAAAATTCTTAATTGACATCGATAAGATCAACTGTTTACGAGAAATCAAATATTATGGTTGTTAATTTTTTTACATTATACAGGGTGCTTTCTAATTAAACGTCAATATTTAAGGAGACAATTTTGGGTCCATTTTAAGAAGAAAACTTTATATGAACGTATGTCCTAAACGTCTTAACTTTTGAGATACAAGTGGTAAATGTTCAAAAATAAAGATTTATTTTTGAAATTTGTAAGTATTAAAATAAAAAACGATTTCCAGGGTTCGTTAGGGCTGTTTGTATAGTGATGTTTGTTAAATTTTTAAAAAAAAAAAAATGCATAATATTTCAAGTTTATCAGAAATCACCTTGAAAATTAAAAAATTATTATTCAAAAAAGTTTTGTATTAAAAACATTTTAAATATAAACATTTTTACAATAGTTCAGCACCGATAAATTTTATTTTGGAGACTTTTCCTGTTTAAAAAAAAATGATAGTAAATCAGGTGTTGTAGGCTTATGTCTTTATCTTCTAGTAGGTTGATTATTAATAACTTTCGTAAATTTTTTACCCAGCCACCTGCACCATGAGAACAATATAGTCAACTTCACTCTGTTATGGCAACTTCAAGATTTTAAAAAAAAATAATTAAATGAAATTTTTGAAATATTAAAAATTCGGTTAATGTTTAACTAATTTTGGTACCAAGACATTTAATATATTTTAATTAATACTTTATGTTAGTAAAAACATAATAAATTTGTACAATGAGTTTTACAAAAAAATCCAAAAACCCCTGTATATTTACCAGCACAGGTTTAGCTTAATTCTAGGTCTTGTAAGATTCTGTGCGTAAATTTAATTTTAAAAAATAATCCTTACGGCGTTTTGTTGTTCTTGGGAGGGTCGTAGAAAAAAACTTTATGGGAACTTGTCATAATATTTTTAGGTTTTCTATTAGATTCTGAGAGATTGCCCACATATTCTGGGACACCCTGTATAAAGCTTTAACTGTATATTAAGAAATATTTAAAATTAAAATTTTTACAATTTAGATATAAATTTTAGAAAATTTTGGGATTTTTCCTGTAATTAATAACGTATTGTCATAATTTAATTTTTAGTAAAACTTTTATGGATTAATTTTTTTAAAACGGTAGTAGATATTTTGATTTTTAGGGTTTCTTTATTTCTTTATTTTTTTCACCCTGCCACCTGCCAGTCCATAGAGAACAATATCGAGTCCACTCACTCTTTATATAGGCAAGTTTTAAGTTATAAAGAGAAAAATAATTAAATAAAAAAAGAAAATTAAAAATTAGGTTAATGTTTAACTAATTTTATTACCAAGACATTTAATATTGCTTTTAATTGAAATACTTTTATGCAAGTAAAAAACAGCAAAAATTTGTACAATGAGTTTTGAAGCAAAAAAAATAAAAAACAAACTTATATTTACCAGCACTGGCTTTAGCTAAAGGTTCTAGAAGGTCTTGTAGGTTAAACTGGCTTAAATTTAGTTTTTGCTGTTGGTAATCCTTACTTTGCTGTTTTTCTTGATTTGGTAGCTTGATTTTTCTTCTTAGAACAAAAAAAGCATTTTTATTTCAATAAATTAAACAAAGATAATGATTCGTAATTTATATTAAAGAGAGTACTGGTGGATGACAATCTTAACACAAATATCATCAATGTAAGCGGGAGTCCAGCTACCGGCTATTTTGGGGGCGCTTAAACGACAGTCTTTAATTTTAGACGATTAAAAATATGGTATTTTGAGCTAATTTAATTTGGAAAGCTAACATTTGGCTGTGGGAGACTAGTTCCCTCCAGCCCCTCTTAATTGCGCCCCTGGATATAAGCGCGATCTAAGGGCTATTTTTATCTTTAAAAGAACCAATGGAGACTTTTATTTAAAATAATTGTTATACGGCGTTATGTAAAGTCCATTACCATTCATGTTGTCAACATGTTCAAATACCAAAACATACAACCGGTGCCTTTTGAACAATACGGTAGTTCTATTACGGCGAAAGGGCTGTAGCCTCCCGAGATAAAATGTAAGTAACCAATATATCAAAAATTATATTTTGTATTTGATCAATAAATTCATAAAAACCTTAATTTTCATTTCATTAATTTCCCTTTGTCAATTGCCTGACACCTAGTCTAAGTCGCTTCACTGACCTTTATATGGACCCGCAAAGGTTATCAGTTGCGCAGTTCAATAGTTAAATTATATGGGCAAAAAAGTGCGTCCATGCGCTTTGGCAATAGACATTATTTTTAAATTTGCAGGTACGCGATCATGCGCAAAACGGAATACCGGACATATTTTGTTTACACATTAGTCGTTGGACGGTCGTCGGTACCCTGTATCTCGGTAGAACGACCTTCCTCAAACCCATGCTATTCTTCAATTATAATATTTTTAAAAGTCTTTAATGAGGGCATGATTATCTTTTTTTTTATCTTGGGACAGTCCACGAAGGCTGATGCCTAAGTACTAACGTACCGTGGGTGTCTTCAGTGTGGTGAGAGGGAGTTTGTTCACACGGGACTTAAATTTTTGGAGATTGGGAGGAGAAGGAAAACTCTCTGCGGGAGCAGGTTCCATAGTCTTGACACTCTAGGGATGAAGGAACAAGAAAGCGGGAAGTTCCGGGGCCTCTCTAACTGAACTGTAAAAGGATGCATAAAAGTTGCACTACGTGTTGCTCTGTTGGGAGCTGCCAGAAGGAATTATACTGGCCAATTCCTCGAGCAGAAGCCGTGAAAATACCTATAGAAGAGCGACAGATCCCCTACAGCTCGACGGTGGGCAAGAAGAGGAAGCCTTTCTGTGAGCGTTGGATCATTAATAAGACGAACGGCTCTTCTTTGAATGGAGTCCAGAATGCTAAGTGTTGTAGGGGACGCCATTCCCCAGATATGAGAACAATATTCTAAAGAGGGTCTGATTTGGGATACATACAGAGTGTACAGATTGGAAGAAGAGAAATATTTTTGGCTCGGAAGAGGAATCCAATCTTTTTTAAAGCTGCCGAAGTTATGGATGAAATGTGTTTGTGCCAGTTGAGGCTATTCTCAAAAGTACCGCCGACAAGATTAAACGACTCTTTGTTCTGCAGAACTTGGCCGCTCATATGTAAGGGATGAGCATTGGCAGACTTTTTCGCGACAGCGAACATGACTGTGTTTTCGAGGCATTAAACTGAACAAGATTTTTGGCGCCCCAATTCAAGATAAGTTTGAGGTCTTGTGAAAGAGATATCTGCATTGACCTGCGCTTGTTTTCAAATCAGAATTACACGGTGGCTTAAGAAATTGAATACTAGAGTGGAGGGTACTATCGTCAGCAAAACTATGAATGGGATTGATTGTGGAAGAAGAAGATCGTTAATGTGTAAAAGAAACAGCGTGGGAGCCAGCACTGAGCCCTTGGGCACCCCAGCATTAATTTGGTAGAAACTGGAGGAATGACCATCTACACTAACTGATATAACGTCGATTAGAAAGGAAACTGGAAAGCCAAGAACAAAGCTTAGGTGGAAGACCGTAAGAAGGAAGTTTGTTAAGAAGCCCATCATGCCAGACCTGATCGAAAGCTTTGGATATGTCAGAGCAACGATCTGGGATTCCCAAGAACTCAAGGGACTTGTTCCAGTTATGTGAGACAAAGGAAAGAAGATCAGCTGTGGATCTACTGTGACGGAATCCATATTGTCTATCATGTAAGATCTTATGTTTTCCAGATACTTTAAGATTTGGGAATTAATGAATTTTTCCATTACTTTGCAAACAACTGAAAGAAGAGATATAGGTCTATAGTTAGAAAGGAGACTTTTGGATCCTTTTTTGGGGACAGGTTGCACACGTGCAGCTTTCCAACTCTCCCGGAAAATGCCCGTGTCGTAAGAGATTCGAAAGAGGCGAGTTAAGATGGGTGCAAGGTCGGGAGCACATTTTTTTAAGACGATTGCTGGTATGCCATCCAGCCCGGACGATGAGATCACCTCCATCACTTTGGGAATAGCAGACTGTGCGACTATAGGCCTATAATTTTTTTACATTGCAGTTGTGTCCTCCCTTAAGGAAAGGTGTGACAAACGAGTGATTTCATTTGTTGGGAAAAACACCAGTGGAGAGAGATCTGTTAAAGATAAAGAAGAGCGGCTCACAAAGTGACACAGTACACTCTCGTAATACTTTATTTGGTAACATATCTCGACCAGCACCCTTTCTCACATCCAAGGACAACAGACACTCAAGCAGACATTCAAACCTAACCTCGACTCGACCTATATCAACCAGGAAATTACAGACCATTTGCTCTTGCTCATCGCTTTCAAAAACCTAAACCCAAAACCTGTAAACGAGAAAATGACCGCAAAAAAGCTCAGCTACTTTTTGCCCTCCAACTGCCTGTCGATCACCCAGATGCATTGTTTCCTGAATATCAGTACCCTTTTTTTGTATTTGATCTAGCAAACTTCCAGAGAGCATTGATATTTTCCCCCATTTCTTGTTCCACACTTAAAATATATTTACTATAGCATTTAATAGTTAGTCCCTTATATTCATTTCCTAAAATACTGAACTCTGCATAGTATTGGTGTTCATTTATTGTTTTATATTTTTTATGTGCAACTTCCTTTGCTATTACTTTCTGTTTTAATTCTGAACAAAACCAAGCAAAAAGTTGATCTCTTTACTACATTTTTTGCCACAAACAAGTCTACTGCCTGAAAGGGGATTCCATAAAATTCGTCAACAATAGTATCAACATTATCTAAACGATAGAAATTAATCCAATTAAGTCCCAGCAAATAATTATTATTCATAGCACCATAGTTAACTTTATAAAAATTATAACGATATTCATTTTTGCACCTAACAGATCTTAATCTAAATCTTAAATGATGCTTACCCCAAAATATCTGCAAAATCATCTTCCGGATAATCAAAATTGCCGCCACTAAAATCCCAGGAAATTTTCTTTCGATTTTGTTGTACCCCAGCAAGAACAGAAGGCAAGTACTTATTTGCGTACTCTGGCTGGTCGTAGAATTTTTTACCCAGTTCGGGTTGACCAAAAGAGTAAACAATGGGCTGAGGTGGAGGCTTATCCGGGGTTTTCATTGGCTTGATTAATGACTGAATATTAATTTGAACACTTGGAGGCATGTTGGGATTTGGTTGAGGCATGTCCTTTATTAGATTACGGCCGTTGGCTTGAATTTGAAAAGTAGAAGCTAAAAAAAGGTTCATAAATAATACAATATAAAAACCACAATAACAATAAAGTTTATTTTTTACATTTTTACAGTATATGTTACATATTTTTTAAAACATTCAAATAAACTTAATATACCCACGAAGACTAACTTGTAGTGGGAAAGTAAATATTAAAATTATAATTATTTGAAATATTTTTTCATTTAATTTAATTTTTAAATGTTATTGATAAAATATAATTAATAGAAATAAATGAATCGGTTATTACTTAAACACCCTAAGTGATATTTTGACGATTTTAAACTAAGAGTGGTGTTACAGAATCCTATAAATAGCGGACGTAATCGCCAGAGCGACAGTAGATGTTGGGCCGTCATTGTTATCAAGTAGAAAGTGGGTCGTCGTGGAGTCAAGGCCCATTAAAAGCTGTATTTTTGGTGTTTTATTTTGTACAGCAAAGACCTGGAGAAGCCGCCCCGTAGCGAAGAGCGGCGTTCTAGTGATTTATGAAAGAAAATCGAAACATCAAGTTTTTTTAGGTTGGGGAAGAAAGCGCCAATTGCACCGGTTGGTCGGGGTTTGCTTCCTCGTTCGAAGAAACGAAGATAGTATCGCGGAGTGAAGTGCGTATAATTTTTCGGGCGAGTTAAGGAAGACTATGAAGACGACGTTTGGGATAGGAATCTCACCGAGCATTCGGAGCCAGGGGATTTACAGTATTACAATCCAATAGGTTGTCAGCCTGCGCGGAAACATAATTAAAATCTAAATAACTGTTTTTGGGAAAAACTCCCATTTCGATGACGATAATTTTTCGGCTCTAGCTCTTAGACCATTATGTAAAACTGAGCAGAAAATATGTATCATGTGACAAATAAACCATCATAATATTAAATAAAATATTTCTAAAAAGATTAATAAAAATGCCCAAAACCACGGTACTACTTCATAATAATAATAAAAGATTACCACCAGAAGGGGTATTTCAGTCAAGGTTTTAGGGTGTCATTTATTTAATAGAAAACCTTAAAAAAAAGAAAATCCAATTAAAATTTTTCGTTACATCCTGTATCCTAAAAGTAACGTCGTTTTAAAGCAATTTTTATATAACTTATTTTTGACCAAGAAGTCTCCCATTTGGCTATGGCCTATGTTTTTTTGAATTATTTTTATATGGATAAAACTTCCAGACCATTAGCAAAACGAAACGGATATTAAAAAAATCACAAATCAAATATTGAATTAACAGGACGGCTTCTATTTTATCCATTCTATTATCTACTTGTTTAATGGCATAACTATATATTATCAAATTGTTTATATACCTTGTGGCTGTAAAATGGATCGTCCTGAATTATCGAACATATTTCCCATATTTCTTTGTTGCCCTGATGGTGGATTGATGTTTTGAAATGAAGCCTGTTGCTGTAGTATATGCATAGGCCTGGCTGAATTTTTAAGTAGATTATCTTGCATAGCATTTGGTAATGTTATATGGCGAGCTGTTGCACTGTAGCTTTGACCAACTTAAAAAATATTACTTAAAATAGAAGTTTCTTATAACCAAAATGTTTTATTTGTTAAACATCATGGTGGTAAGACCTATAATAACATACGCATCACTGGTATGGTGGACAAAGAGCTGATGTTACAG